>MJUU01059013.1:0-24414 GCA_002080025.1 Modiolus philippinarum | reverse complement strand
CAAAGTCGGTAGTCAAATCCGGGAAGACGTGAATCTAGCTGAAAATGTCCACTTTCATCTGGGATACTGACACGTCATATCGTTCGATGATGTTATGGTGACGGCCATAGAACTTCTTGAGGGATGAAATTAACATAGCTTGAACAAATCCCTGACTAAGCAGCTTTTGGGACAGTGTTTTTGCTCTGTTCAAAAAATCACTGTACAAACTACACACTCGACAGTAACGAATCAACTGTGAAATATACACTCCATAGGCTGGAGAGGTAGGTATATTGCTGCTAAGAAAGAGAAAGTTCACAATTGAGAAATTAATATCATCACGCCTATCATACAGCTTAGACTTCAAACGTCCATCTTCGTCAATATACAATAACAGATCTGGGTACGAAGCTGAAGTAAGTGTTTCAGTTGTTTCTTTAATTTCTTGCTCATTGGGATAGATCTGATGTAAATACTCCTTAAATTTAGGATTATTAAGAGAAAGTACATCGTCTATGTAGCAGAAGCTGAAATTAAAGGACTGGGCTAAATATTTTTGTTTTCTTTAAGAAAACCTTGTAAGAACTTGGCCTCGTACGAGTAAAAGAAAAAGGTCAGCTTAAAGCGGCTCACAGTTAGTTCCCATGGGAATCCCTATTGTCTGTTGGAAAACACGACCTCCGAATTCGACAAAAATATTGTCGATCAAAAATGCTAACATTTTGATTACGTCAGTCTCGGTGTACTTCTTGTTTGAATCAGTGTGGTTCTTAACAAAATATGTCTTGTCTTTCCCTATAAGAGATGGGCATTATTTCATTTCACAAGTGTATGGTTTAATAATTCAAACGAAAGATCATTTATCTGTTAACAACCATTACCCTCATCGAGTCGAAGTATGGAATCTTTAAAGTAAAGTCTTCTGTTTAGAAAACAATAAAGGATGAAATGGCAACCTCTAGGAGATTGATAATTTTGGGAATTAATAAAACAGGATGTTCGAGAAATATGTAAGCTGAACTCAAAATCACCACATTTGTAGAATTTTCAACCGTATTAGAATTACAATGAAAACATAAGAAGTGGTCTTTTAAAGACATGTCTGGTGGTACATTTGTAAGAAATCAATAAACGATGAATGATTCCCGTTGACACGACATAATTCTTTAGATTATTTATGTATAGTGTTCCCAAATTTATGTATGCAGTAACAAAGCCAAAAACATTTATTGGGTTGTAAATCACAGTCAGCACCGGTAAGTCTCTGTATCGTGAATACTGGAACACAATTATTGGTAATTTGTGGAATGATATCCAATAATGCCCTTCATTTGTCAATACCGATGCAAATAATCGACATAAACTACACTATTAATTGCAAACATCACTATATATGCAAATAGTAGAACATTTCTTTATTTGTTTTACACATTCCCTGACCATAAACATTGCCAGTGGTCATCAGTTAATTAATCCATACATTTACTTTCATCGCCCCGACACTTTGGAATCTAAAGTCAGGAATTGCTTGTATATCATTTAGTTTAAGGGTATTTTTATTGCATCTTTTGTTGATGACATTACGCAATTCTAGATAAACATTAGGTTAGATATTTTGCAAGAAACACTATGAATAATCCCCAATTCAGAACATGACGTTCTGTGATATATATTCCATATATATCGATTTATATCATTTCCCCCAAATTTAAGCCGTGAAAGATAGAAATGCAGTGACCTATATGTAGATCGGGGTCGAGAACTCCTGCTTTCTATATGGCAAGAGCTTTTGCACCAAACTGTCCAGCCAATTTGGCAAAGGCCGTATAGACGAGAAAGGTATCTTGGTCCAAAGAAATAAATAATAGTTCACTTTAAAATCCTGGAAAACTACTAAGTCTACACTTCAAAACCATTAGCACTAATTTTAAAATGAAAATATACTTTCTGTACATAAGATGCACGAAATTACGAAGATCTGAAAGAATTTTGGTATGTGCTCTTCACTTTTGGTCTACCTGTTCATGTGAAAATTTCTCATGTAAATTTACATTTAGGCTTTCCTGTTTTCTAAAACTCAAACGTAAAACACATCTTTAGTCTTATTTGCCATGCTTTCTTACAATGAACTGTTGTCGTTTATATGTTGTATTGTCTTTTTGTTCCTTTGTCGGGCAATGGATCCCGCATCAATAGTCCTTGGAAGCAATGATGTAAAGTAACTATGAGGTATGAGTGTCTGCTCATTCTTGAAATCAAAATAGCAACCTCGTGATGATCAAAAACAATAAAGAGTTTTTTGTTTTTTTTTGTAATTTTTTTCATTTGCTTAATTTTACCATGTCTCTGAAAAAAAAATGTCCAATGTACATTTACTTCATAAGCCCTTTTTTCATTCACCTCAGAAAATGGCAAAACTGAAATTCAAAAAAAAAATTTCTTAAAATAAACATTGCTTAAAACACAAATTTCAGTAACGAATATGTTGAAAGTTCTGGGTATGAATTATGGAATGCAAATAATTTACATTTCAAACAATATGGTATATTATGCCTTAATAACCAAAAGACAAGTGCAATCCCAAAATAATCAGTTATCAAGAACGTAATCAATTCTTTTAATCAAAACATATATACTTTCATTTATTTTAACTTAAAGAATTAAAGTATATACTTTCATTTATTTCAACTTAAAGAATTAAAGTATTAGTAAAGTCAACGCAATGTGGATTTTTAAAATCCGGAGGTTTACAAGTGAAATCTCCTACAGGAAAACCAGCTAAATTTTAATATTTTATACTATAATTCAAAATTGACAAGAACAACAACAGTTGAATACCATTGGAACAAAGCACAAAATTACATAAATCAAAGTCTAGAGACAAGGTACAAGCAAGAACATCGGAAGCTTTAAGACAAAAGACACCTTACAACAACAAAACACACTAACACCACAAATACAACACTAAAAACTAAAGCCCTCACTGTTTGAATTCTTAAAAAAGAGTGAAATCAAGTACTCCGGAAGGCTAAGCGACTCGATTTTATTGGGGTAGTAAATAACCCTGCGATATTATATTGTTTTGTATTTTTTTTCTTTCTGTACCTTTATGTTTGCATAATTCTAACCCTTAAATGTCATATTTTGATCAAATCAGACAATTCTAGACAAAATGCCTACATTAGATAACTTTCAAAAATATATTTTACGAAAGGATATGGAGTAAATGAATATGAGACCATAACACATATGTTTACTCTAACTGCATTAATTTTAATGAGCTGTATGGCCATTACAGAAGTTAATTCCTCATCAGCAGCACTAGAACCCAAATTAAAGAAATCCAATAATTTCAAAAATGTTTAAAATGAATAAACCCAAACAAATCCGAATAATCAGTTATATCAAATATAGCTAAGGACAAAATTACGATGGAGGGAGTTAATTCTTAGGTTTTAGAATTTACATAAATTTAGATAATAGTAATTGAACAAAGTGTACACATGAGATATTATCTCGTGTACAAATACACCATATCTAAGAAAAATAAAGAGCATACATCTCTACCACGGGAATTGTTTTACCAACTCTACACTGCAATAAAAAGACAAAGTCCTGTTTTAAATATTTTACGAAAGGATATGGAGTAAATGAACATGAGACCATAACACACATGTTTACTCCAACTTGGTAATTTTAATGAGCTGTATGGCCATTTCATAAATTAATTAGTGTGTCTTTTTTAAAAAGAAAAAAGAAGGGAAACGAATGTGTCAAAAATCCATTTCTCTCCCAATGTTAAGAAGTGTGAAAATAATTTATTAGATCAATCTGAAACAAAATAAATCATGTAAAGAGTCTCAATTGATTTTTGCAGTTGCAATTCCAATTGAGAAATCTTCCACCTTCAATTGGCGTTGATCTATCGTTTTATTAATTTCAACAATTAAGCAAAACAGGGGCTTAACAGAGCAGGATATGCTTACACTTCCGGACCACCTGATGTCGCTCTCGCTTTTCATGGGAATTCACACTGTCAGTACCCTAGTTGTTTTGTATTGTCTTGTTTTCTTCGCGCGTTATTGTCGCAGGTCAAATATACAGCCTGCAAAATTTGCAATATCTGAAATTGCTTCTGTATAGTTAGATGTCCAACAGCTATTTATTATCTGAATATACAATAATTTGCAATTCAAACATTTGTGACTCGGGAAATAAACCCGAATAAAGACATATAATATTTAAACAGTATATGTACTACTTAAAATATGAATATATTCATGCAATCCATAAAACCTGACGATGTCCACATTTCTCACACCAAAAACTGAAACCTTTCCCTAATTTGTACACAGCAATTTCAGCCTGTCTCAAATGAGATATCTATTTTTCAACATAAAATAGATGATTTGAAATAAACCTTAGCTGAATATTAAAATTAATTTACACATAAAGAGCAGGCAATCTGTCTTGTTCTTACTTGAAAAATATTTGTGAAATATATCTAGGGTGGCCGAGTGATTAAGGCACTGGACTTTAAACCACATTGAGTGACACCTTTCTGGATTCGAATTCCACATGTTTCAACGTTTCATGGCAACGACCCTACCTCGGGGGTTTCACCGATTTTCCAGCTGAGAACTTCGGGCTTTCTCCCTCTCCAAAAGCCTTGCGACCATGCGAGAAGCTAATTTTTGCTAAGCAGTCGTAAATCTCGCCGTCGGTTTAAAAAAAAGCTCGTAATAAAGCTTACGTTCATTGTTGACTTGTTGAATGCCTGTAATATCCGACGTTAAATAAAATTTACATTTAGTTAAACTTTTGGAATCAATATAAAATATTCAACCAACCAGCTGCCTAACAGATCTTTCAAAAATATTTATGACTCATTGACCCTGTGACCGGTGTTGATAACAGAGCATTGCATTCTTACCCTTCTGGAGCACGTGGTTTCACTCTCGATTTTATTAGAGTACACAATGTGAGTGCCTTTGTTTTGAATGTTGTGCTTTGTAGCTGTCTAACGTCAGTTTTCTGTGTCCTTGTTTTTGCAATTTCTTTGGACATCGATTTTTGAAAATACCACTCCTTTGTTCCTTTGGTATAGTTTCAACAATTAAGCAAAGATGAGGAAATTAAAAGAACGTTATCATTATACCTAACATTTCATTAATCCACTAGCTAAGTGGATAACAGGAAATATCTACAATAACTGAACATTACAATCACATGTCACAATCTGCCACTACAAACGTAAACAAAGATAGGAACTCGGGACAAAAGGACATAGTACTGCCACTAACAAAACTCAGCGGTAGGGTTAAACCGGTTTATGGGTACCCAAACATCCTTTTTATATGTCCCGTTTGCCTTAAATATGATAAACATACGAATTGAACCTAATACAGCTGGACCACTAACTCTATCGGAATGACCCGGGCCTAAGATCCTCGTCAGGTGCTACTAGCCCACAGGTAGATATAAATTAATTGTAAGTAATTGTCTGTGCTGATATCAAATGAAATTAGAACTCCTCTTGTCTTCTTCCTTGTGAAGCTATGTGTTTGAATACGTTACAGTTTTTGAAATTCTTTTGCGACCTAACAGATAAATTTGGTTTCTTAATCTTGAACAATCCATTTCTCGTTTGCGTAAACATATTACAGCTTATTTCATATCCGCAAGCCTGATCTTATTATGCTAACACGATTTTCTAGTGATACAGACTAACATGCTTTCTAATTAAGTATATAAAGAATCAAATGGAAGACATGTCTCAAGTCATATAATGGTCGACACCATAATTTTGTTTCATTTCAAATGAACTTGAATCTTCACAACTATTCCAATATTTCAAATTGAACGTGATCTTTATTTGCAAAGATCGCAAAATTTTATCAGTGATAAGGTTCAAGCCCTAAACGGAGATTTTATTTACTTTACTGGTAAATACGAAATATGAAATCAATTTAAGCTAGAAAAACTGTGGGCAAAGCTCACAAAAACATACCCCCCGCTCCCCGATTTAAAAATTCACAAAAAAGAAATTTCAAGTCAAATCAAATTTTAAAATAGCTGGTGCACTATGGCAATATGTACTAAACATTCTGCGAAAGTTTCATTGAATTTCACCTAGGAGGAGTTGTGGACACAAAGTATGTACCCTATGTCGGACGGAATAACGAACAGACGGACACCATGATCACAATATACCACTCGCTAAAGCGGGGCGTATGATAACACATAAACAATAATTCTTGTTGAAACACAATCACCCACACGCGCGTGAAGTGTCCGTTTTACAATTATAGATCGATTTAGAAATGTTACGACATGATGAAATTGTTTTAATACTTGTCATGACTTTTTCCTTTTCACCATGAGGAAGTCATTCACGTTGACTGGGAAGTTGAATATCTGAATCATTGAATCTTTAAAAGCCTATAATATGTTTCGTATTATTACAGCCATTTTTGTGTAGATGTAACGTGCTTTTTATTTTGCTATAAATAAGAAGTTAGTTTTTCTCCATTTTGGGTCGGTAAGACGGCACTGTTACATTTACAGAAATAAGCTATGATTATATTTATGAACATAACGGATACAAATGTCGGTAAAAGAAATTGCAGAAAATATACATATAATTCGTTATTTTTCGTTTTTTTTCTCTTTCGTTGTAGAAATTCATTGTTTTTAATCAAAATATGAACTCCTTGAGTTTGTACTATGTCTTTTGCACTCAGGTGTCCTTGGAACAGGATTGGCTTCTAATTCCGATATTATTGTTAAAATGAGTACTTCCTGACTATTTTCGGATTATGGATTAAAAACATGTTCAATATATTTGACTTAAATGCTGCCGATGAGACATAACTCCTTGAAACACGTGGACAGCGAAACAAAATCTACAGTTTATTATTTTAACTTGGAAATGTTTTTAATTTGATTTTGGTTTTTAAGGTACGAAAAATATTTAACACAAAAATTATGTTCCATTGATTTTCCAGCATTTTTTTTTAAGTAGAACCGGTTAGTGGTGGCGATTTGTGCGCTTTCAAATCTTAATTACATTCATCTTTTATGGAGAAGAAACTGTTTAGTGCTTTAATTACCAACGTCTACATCTACAGTCTATCAAAATCAGCTTATTGACATTTTCAATTTTCTTAGAATTGCATTCATGCCGTAAATCATTTAAAATTTGTTCATTCATTGTTAAAGTTAATGAAATCTGTACTATTAACCATCCTGAATCACAAATGTCAAAATGTGTTGTTTCGTGGGAAACTTATACTACAGTGAACAATAATGATATTTGTTAATGTCAACGATAAATTGAATTTATAACAACTAAAAGTCTCAAATTGCTTCCAAATCCCATTGTCCAATTTTACATCAGTGGCGAACAATATCGTTTGTCCCTGAATATGTCGTCAAACGATTATAAAGCAGCATGGCTTACTCATGGAACCACATTATAACAAAATCGAAATGACTAAAAAAGAGAAAAGTAAGGATAGATAAAAATGGAGACGGAGTGCATTTGATTTAAAACAGGATTCAAAGATGGGCAAAATGAATATGGAGACAAAACATTCAGAATAATCTTAAATCGAAGTTTCTGATATTTATTATTATTTAAAAATCGCATAAACAACGGCAGTCGATTACCGAAGGAACAAATCACAAAATTACATAAATCGAAGTGCAGAGACAAAGCAAAAACAAGAACACCATAATACGGAAGACCAAAAACACTACATTCCCACAAAACAAACAAACACTACAAATACACCACAAAAAACTAAAGCACTAACAGTGTGAACTCTCTCTCACAAAATAAATAAATAAAAGCAGAGTGACATCAGGCGCCCCGTGATGGTAAACTTTTCCTGCCATATATTGTCCTACAAAATGTGGAGACATGACATTAAGCATAACCTAAAATTGAAGTTACTGAAAGCTAGTTTCTGCACATTTACAACTTTTTTCTTCTCCGTGAAGTTAGGCTCAAAACTTATGGAGTAGCATAAACCGAAAGATGTATAAAAGCTGATAGAGAAAAGTAACTTAATTCAGCAAAGGATATACCTTAGGCATATGGGAACAAAACTATTAAGATAAACAAACGTACTGAAGTTTAAACACACTTTGTTCCTTGGAACAGACATTGAACAAACACTGGCTGTTTTGGATACTTATCGATTCCATATCTCTTTATGCTGGCCAATAAACCAGGACTCAGAGACAATTTCACGCTATGTAAGATGTCAGACCCATATGTCTCAGTGTGCAATCATTATAGTAGTTTTCCAACTATGTTAGTAACCTCACCAAGAGCGACTTAACTTGAGACAGCTTGCTGTTATTTTTGCTTTGTGTTTCGTTAATAGACTTAAATGAATTGTGATGTTTTACTCTTGTGCCATTTTATGGTAGTATTTGAATGAGCAAAATAAAATAATAAAAGATAGCAGGAAACGCCTACAGTGACTTAAAGTAAAAATCAAATGCCACAATATAATAAATCACAAATGAAAGTCAAAATACAAAATCAAAACAACGTAAGGAACTCGGGTTAACCTGACCCGGTTACCTCCACTTACTAAAACAGAAGTATGGTTAAACTGGTATATGGGTACTTTAACCTCTCTTTTGTCTGTCTTGTTTCCGTATATAATAACCATGGTAAAATCAAATATGGGCATACATCTAACATTTGAGAAGGAAAGAATGAGAAAAAAAATGCGATTTGGAAAGATTGGTAAAACGCTGATCACAAAATGACACTTTAATGTTTCAGTGAACGGCTTACTTTGAATTTGAACTGGTCAGGTTCAAGATACGGTATCAAATGCAGACATGTCATATTTCTTTCATTAGATGTTTTAGGATCTTCTTTTTACATCCTTTTGGCAATATGCTCCTTTCAACTCATACATGGTTTTTTTTTGGTTGTTTTTTTTCACTTTTGTTTTTGTTTTTTTTTCTATTTTGTTTTTTTTTTTTTTTTTTTTTTTTTNGCTGAGGAGACTAAAGTTTTCGAAATAGCCATATAACTGAATTCGCAATAACTTCGGTATTTCGTATTACTACGGGGTTGATGCTTCTAATGTTGGACTGTTAGTCAACGAGAGAATTCACAAACCAAGAAGCCAGTACTGCGTAGCTGGTAAAAAAACAAACGATTTTATTTGGGAAATTGCAATGTGACTAAATGTAGAAGAAAAAGTCTGTCATAAACTAAAGAGTTGCAGAGCTTTGTTCTTAGCTGATTTTGTTTTTTATGTTTACATCATATTGGCAATTTTTTTCGATCAGCTCATACATATATTTTGGTTTTTAGATTTCCATCTTAAATTTTGATTTGATCTGCACTTAAGAGACATAAGTTCTCGAAATGGGCATCTACTGAAACTAAATTTACAAAAACCTCAGCATTTTCTGTCTGATAATAATATATACACTTTGATTCTAAGATTCTCTTTCATCTTTTTCTTTCGAGTAATTATCTTAAGATTTTTTTGTTGATTATATAAATGTATTTACATAACATAAGGAAGTTATTTTCTAAATTATAATTACATAAATTTTCAATTTGTCAAAGGAAAAAAACAGTGCAAAAGAAACACTGAACCCTGAGTTAGATATAGACAAGAAGACTGACAAGTCATGTCTGTGTAATTATATATATCGTTCTATTAGCTTATTCATTAGGTTTCACTTCTTCTGTTACCGTTTTAATATCAGTAATTTCCTTCACGGCCAAAAGTTGCTTATATAAAATTTATTCCATTTACTGCCAGGAGATTAACTATTAATTTTAATTGTCTTTGTTGCTTAATCTTGGAAGAGTCAAGTATAGTACACCATAACACTGATTCAAAATTATAATCATATAAGAAACAACTGAACATTAAAAAATACTTTGAACGTAAATGTAACGTCCGATAAGTCCCGTTATTACGGGATTATTTTATTTTCCAAACAACTGGCAAAAAAAAGAGTGACATGAAAAAAGGGGATTGAATTACTTTTAAATTAGGTCATATGAGGATTGAATATCTTGGCAACTTCATCATATAATGAATGGATTACATTATTTGTTTAAGACTAATGCGTACTGTTCGGTTCTCATTTACTTTGTAACTACGTCACATTAGGATTGAATGACTTGGTAATTTCTACAAATTATTCTCACTAATATGGGTAAAAACAACAGGAGGCTCTCAAAAGCCTGTATCGCTCGCCTGGGTCTTACGCAGAACTATGATTCGAAATTGATGGTCCACCTTTGGTGGTTTATGTACATAAACATCAGAGACTCTTTATAAAATTTAATCAAAATTGTTCAAGCAGTTTCAGGGAAGCTTTGTGAATGCAGTTTTCAATTTTAAGGGACCTACGTTAATCTATGTTCCCTGCTGGCAGCTTTTTAACATAAAACTTTGAAGAGGGTCACCAAAAAACTATCATATCAGAATTCTACCGAATTTGTTCAAGCAGTTTCAGAGGAGATTTTTTATACCTTTCCCATTCGGGTCCAATGTTAAACTAAGATTTGCTACAGGTGGCCATGTCGGAAGACTGATCAGCACCAAACTAACAAACTTGGTCAAAATCTCACAAGTTTCATTAATGTTTAAATTGGATCCATTCAGTGCTTTTCTTTTTTATCTTTGTATGCATTTTCCCTTAGGATCAAATTCATCGCTGGTGGTCATGTTGGAAGATAGATCAGCACCGAAGTATAACACTTGGTCAGCTTCTCATAAGAATCATTTATGCAAAGTTTGGTTAAAATCCATTCAGCAGTTCTCTGGAAGATCTTTGTGTGCATTACCATAGGGTCCAATGCTGTTGGTCCTGTAAGATGACGAATCGGCACTAAAGTAAAAATACTTAGTCAGCACCTGATAAGCATCATTAATGCAAAGTATGGTTCAAAGCTATTCAGTGGTTCTCAAAAAGAAGCTCTTTGTATGCATTTTCCCATTGGGTCCAATGTTAAAATTTAGTTCCCCGCTGGCGGCCATGTTGGATGACGGATTGGCACTAAAGTAACGACACTTGGTCAGCACCTCATAAGCATCATTCAGGCCAACTTTGGTTCAAATGCATTCAATGGTTCTCAAGAAGAAGTTCTTTGTATAAATTTTCTTTTTAGGTCAAATGGTTAAACTAAGTTCCTCGCAGGCGGCCATCTTGCAAGAGGTCGGAAAACTTGACCGTGTTCAATAAAATGTAGTCAATTACATGCTGAACATTTTTGTAATTATCTGTTATAATTATTTTAATAATAAAAAATAATAAAAAAACATAAAATTTTGAAACAAATACGGAAAAAGGGCAATAACTCTAAACGGGTCATTAGATTTTCTTCAAAATTTCAGCATGGGTAGATTTTGTCATGCTGATCATTTCTTCACCATGTCAGATGTTTGATATCTGTAGTGGTATTTGAGTTATTTGCAAAGCTGTAATTTACCCCTATATTCTATTTTTAGTAACGGTAGCCATGTTGTTTGACCTAAGACAAAGAAAATAACAAATTTGAAACTAGATACCCTAGTGATGATTTAGTTGAAGTTTGCATCCATTTGACCCAGTGATTTCAGAGGAGAAGATTTTTTAAAGTGAGCTAACAACAGACGGACGGACGACGGACACCAAGTGATGGCAATAGCTCACCCTTGCATAGCCAAGTGAGCTAAAAAGATGCTTCGATCACACAAACATCTGATTAGTACATGTATATATATATTGTTCTTATCAACATCAATGTTTCAAAATTTTTGGAAGGATCCGGTAAATGTCTAAAAGAAATACCGTGAAAGGCCGGCCTTCTGTTTGGATGCCTTTGACTTTTTCTTGTTATATTCATGATATAGTCGATAGATATTTTCCCACTTTTTCTGATGTGCGGATACATTTGTACCTCATCCCCAGGATACAGTCGGCCGGTATTTCTCATCCTCTTTCTGATCGTGAAGATACGTCGGTAGGTATTTCTCACTTTCTGGTTTCAGATTCAAACTTGCAAACGTGACATATCTTGCATCTATAAATGAGGAATGATGACATCTTGAAAAAATCGAACTCAGCTTCTTTTAATTCTGACATTATGATATATGTAAGCTGCACTTTGATTGTTTTTCTTGATGGTACATTAAGTTCAAGTAGATTTGAATAAACATCATAACAGTACCCCTAGTTCATTGAATTGACAATTTAAAGTGAAATGAAAAAAAAGAGTACATTTATTTTATTTTAACAGGCTGTACTGCTTGCCTTTGCTTGTTCCGGTACCACGTCTGACTATTCCTATCGTTGTTGCCTTTCATTTGTGTTTTTATTGTTCAGTTCCCTTGTGGGCTGTGGCCTGTAATTGTAATTTTTTGTCATTGTAGATGTTAAGGTAGATCGGTAGTCTTCCGCCATTTTGAACTCGTTATTTATATTGTTGTGATATTATCTGCTTTTTAAATATGAAATTTTTTGTAATGTATCAATTAATATTATATCAGTGACACAAAATGCAAAGGACCCACTTTGACTTGATTTTACATGTATTGATCTAATTAGATGAGGTATGGTAATTTGATAATTAAATATTTTGGAAGAGGATATCTGAAATAGGGAGATAATCTGATAAAAATATTTTTTATAGATATCACTATGAGAATTCACATTTTACAAATTTTTTGGAGAACAAAGTATGTGACCCCAATTTTTCTTTATATGTTTTGAAAGTACGTTCACAGGGCTAACATATGAGTAAAAAAGAAAGAAATCTATGGAATAGTTTTAAAGAAAACAACAAAATATCTGTTTTTTTCCTATATATTCATTAGAAAAATCTGATTATTTCGATATCAGTTATTTTAAAAGCAAGCACGGTGACCCCTCTTATTTTGTTATTTTATTTCAATGCTAATATAATAAGGAAACTTTCCCGACGAAATAAAGAAAATCTATGGAAAAAAATTTGAGTGCCCATCTACCTTAAGTGTTATTTTCTTTCTTTTATTTCACTGAAGTTATATTACATCAAGATTAAATATGTATGTTATTGGAATATTGTCAAATGATAATGTATTATTATTAGTATTAATACTGTGTATAAATGGAAGTGCTCGATACAGACTTCCTTAAAAATTATTATAAAGTTATTGATATTCGTAAGGGCCTATTATGTACACACTTTCAACAGTATATTGGTTTAACATTGTAAAACTTAGAACGATAGAAATGTTTTTCGTACATTGTACAAACAGAGCTTCTGTTCTGAATACAAGTTAATGCTGAAATCAATTTTTCCGAAAGTCGATTTAAATGGAAACTTGCAATTTTTTTATCTATTTTTTCTTTATTTATTTTTTTTTGTTTGGTGTAAATTTTGTTAAAACTAAGGAGTTTATTCCTCATGAAAAGCTCTTTCCTAAGCTGATTTTAGCTTTCAATCGTATTTGGTAGTTCCTCATTACTAGTTTTTATCATCTTTGAGATTATGGTATACTAAATGGTTAAATTTTATCTGCACTGGAGAGACAGTAAGATGTTGATCAAGACATTAGTTTCCCAATGCCTTTTGTCCTCTGCATTGACTTTTATATTCACCCTGTCTTAACGGAACTTGGTATGTATTATATTTATTATGCCGTTCCTTTTGTAATCACGAATGTTTAATGTAAAGTTAGTATTCTGGTTCTCTATTCTGTTAGTTTGTTTCCTAAATAATTCACATCAAAACATGATAAAAGTGAAGGATGAAATATGACCAACTCGAGAGAGATTATGGTCCTAAGATCAATGGATGTACATCACAGTTATAGCCATTATTGCTTAAAGTAACGATCAATTAATCAAATAGAAACCATGCGCTGATGGATTGGAAAAGAAGTTCTACAGCTGAACAAATATTTTACACTATATTGCAAAGATATAACACTTAATTACAACCATTTATATACCTACACGGAAGTGAAGCACCTTTGATCAGAATACTAATGCATATTTTTTACTAATATTTAAAACATTTTGTTAACCCATCATAATTTTGGCATCCATAAACCATATGCTTCTCATTGATTTGCACGTTCATCTTTTAAAATGATATATTTGTCCTAAATTACAAACGTGGAACGTATTGCAAAAAAGAGAAAGATCCCTTTTTTTCGTTTATTACAGATGCCTTCTTCATTTCAAAATATATAAAGAGTTTGCTGGAAATCAATGTGCCAAAGACAGTTGATTACAACTTTGTGTTACTGCTTTATACCCTGCCTTCTTTTTTTCAAAATAAATAGAGTTTGCTGGAAATCATTGTGCCAAAGACAGTTGTTCACTAATTTGTGTTGCTGCTTTAATTTGGATTTTTTTGTGAGGTTTACTTTATCTTAGTGTTTCGGTCATCTTCATTGCGTTTCTAGCATTGGTGCAATGTTTTTCCACCGGGCGTGATGTATCGGTAATCTTTACCAAATGTAATTCATCATGGTCTAAAATTACAGCGTTATTATAAAATAGGTTCATATAGAGTTTATATAGCAAACAGTGGAGATATTGGTAATCGGTAAAGAGACAAAACAGTATAAGGAAGAAACACATGATACATGAAAAGAGGCTTTAATAAAAATCGAAGTGGAATATGTTTTACGGATTCTTTCACCTAAAACTGGCAAAGGGAAAAAAATATTACTTGGGGTATTCACAGTTTTGTTTTGCTCGACATATGCATGACTAATTTTGTAATGGGAACTGCCTAGTTCCAGAAATTGCGTAGATTAGTTAGAGGGCAGCTTACATCAGGATGATACGTTAAAAGGCTGAACAATTGAAAAAAAAAATAATAGGAGATAGTATCAAATAAAGTAAACCAATACAGACGGGACGACGAGCATTGATTGACACTGAAAAGGATTGAAAAACTGGGTCAGAAAATGTAGCCTTCAGTACGCGACCACCAAAAATAAGCTTAAAAATTACGTATTGTCATTTCAAATTACGTATTGTCTTTTTCTCTACTTTCAAGATTGTGGTTATTGAGTTAGTATTCTACCTGTAATAGGTTTTATTCGTATGTTTATTCAACTATAGGGAAACGGGACAGATCAAGGGGAGGTCTGGGCATCCATAAACCGATTTAACCCGACTGCTAATGCCGGTACCAAGTCCGGCTTTCCCGAGATTTTATTTTGTCTTATTCTTGTTTTTCCTGTGTAGTTCCTTAGCAGGTTTAATTGTCAGCAATTGTAAGTGTTTCCTGTTATCCATATTTTTTTTTAATTTAAATGTCTTGAGGTAGCATTTTGAAACAGTTGGATCTTGGAGTTTGGTATACTCATGTGGGTGTAAATCGTTAAAAAGATATTTTGGCAAATTATATTCAAAACCTGTCACCCGATTCGTTTGTTATACATATGAATTTTATCGATCATGATATCGACCAAAGCATGCTTTGAAAATATATTTATTCATAAAATCTGATACTGCATCTTAAATATCTGTCATAAAACTCAATGTAGCGGAATATACACACATCTTTTCTAACTCATGACAAAAACATTATCATCAGTTTTCATTGCAATTCTATCATTAAACACTTTTATATTACGATTAATAATTCATATTTGCATTGAAAACTATATACTGTATAAGGAATTATCATGGGAGACTTCCTTTGGCATAAGAATAAAGCAAACTATTACGATTTGAAAACTAATTTTACAACCTTATTTCAAAGAAGACGAATTTGCAAAAAAGTAAAGTAAGTGAACACCGAGTATTAGCTTTCGTCTGTTTACTCCAGACAAAGTGTTTTACTTGTATCGATGGTAACGAGATATTGATATTGAATTTAATCCTGCAGATCTGTATTGTTGTTAAATTATGTATATATCATCAGAAATGAAAATATTTGGAAGAACAGAAACTAAAAAAAACAAACAACTGAAGTTATAGTTAATTTACTTTCTGCGTGAGGCAGTCTGACAAAAACAACGGCAGTAGAAGACCGAACAAACAAGGAGAGTGATGATCACAAAAATCAAAGCCAAAAGACATGGCAGAAACGATAAAAGAGAAAAACAAAAACAAGACAAGGACGTGGGACAGCCATTAGGCACAGAATTAAAAAGACGACATTAAAATCTAAAGCACTCATAGTGTGAACTCCCATGAAAATCGAGACTTCGACAACTTATGTCTCTTCAGTGCAGATAAAATCAACATAATCGAAATATGTATGAGATCATTTGGAGGACCAATAATCAAAAGGATCTAATTGAAAACCAAAATCAGCTAAGGACAGAGATTTGTATTGGGAGATACACTAGCAGATATGTTTTGATCTTGTTTGGCCATTTTTATTGAATAAGTTTGTTAAGATCAAACAAGATCCCGATTTGATCTTGCTTGATCTGGACAATCTTTGCACATCTTGATCGCCCTTGAACGAAGTTATCTTGTTTGATCTTGTCAAACTGAACAGGTCTTGTTCGTCCTTGAAAGCAATTATCTTGAAATACGACTGAATATCTTACACAGTCTTAAAAAATTGAGTTCAGTTTGTCAAGATTGTGATAAGATCAAAATGATAAAAAAATATCTGCTAGTGATCGTTACTCCTAAATACTTACAATATTGGAGGAAAACATAAAACTTGGATTGCCTTAAAGTCAGAGCTTTGAACAAAGATTTGTTTTTTCAATTTTCTAAAGTCCAGATATCCTAACTTTTCTGTTCATGAATCATATCTTTACCAGAGTAAGAAGAATATATTTGAACCTTTTTTTTAAACGAAAAGTTTGTTTTACAGCTGTTGCAAAAAGTCTCATAAATTATACTATCTTAAGATTGTTTATCTTAAAGATATAAGATAAGGAGGCATTAGATTTATTGCCTAACATGTTGCATTATGAGGCTTGCTGTGTCCGTTCATACAAAAGAGCATTCTGACAGTATTGCATATATAAACATAGTCCCCTAACGGCTGCTTATAACAGTAACTCTTAATTTTTGTAAATACATGTAAAAATGGTAAACAGAATCAGCAAAAACCAAATATGTTATAAATATCTGCAGACTGGAAAAAAATATATAAGTCGATTTGTAACTTATAGTCGAGTCAGGTTACAAAATATTAGTCAGAGCAATATCCTCAAGTTTGGAAGACGCGCCATTTTTGAAATGCCTATACCAAATCAAACTCATTGTGGCTGACAGTTTTTTTAGGGATTGCACCTGTTTTACCTTTGGTATCTTTGGATTTCGGCTCTTGACAATTCTGCTCGGAAATTTTGATAATTACCCACCTTTACCAAAATTTTCTCAGTTTAAAGGCCATCACTAATTAAAAAAACAAAGGAATGGAACCAAACTCCAGCTTGATTTGCGACTGAAAATGTAAGATTTATATTTCAATCATTAGATCAACATCTGCAATGGTTTTGACCAAACAATTTGGAAAACTAGTATACTACTTAACAAATAATCGATACGCAGATATTATCATAAATTATAGTTTACTTTTTGGCAGAAACCATAACTTATAGACAAAATTATTTTTTGCACGGAAGAATTAACATTATGATAATTTTTGCCTCCTCTCCGGTTATGATCAAGTCAATTATCCGGAATATCTGTCCGCAGAAGTAAAAGTAAGTACGTCCACATCTTCCTTCTATCTTATTGTCACAATTTTGAAAATATGCTGCATGATGACCATGAATTCCTCCGTCCTATTTTTGTTTTTGCTTATCAACTACCGTTCACATAAGTATAAAACACGTGTTACGCGATCCTGACGTCGCGAGACCTCATGGAACCTGCTGCCACATGATTTTTCATTTGATGACAATGAAAGGAAATCAGAGTAAAGTAAGCGAGAACCGAACCGTCAGTCAAAGAACGAACAATCCATGGACAAAGGCAACATCGGAAACACCAAAAAACAAGGACACCACTTGAGAACGGGACAAGAAAGAAAAAAATGAGTACAGACATACAGATTAACAACACGGACCCAATAAAAACCATGGGTGAGATCAGGTGTACCGGTAGAGTAAGCATCCCCTGCTTCTTAGAAGACACCCGCCGTGTTGACAACTCGGATAGTAAAGTCAAATCCAATAGAGTAAAAACAAACTTTAGTTGTAGAGGAAAAGATCTGTTGTCATCTGGGAAAAAGATATCCCGTAACGATCGACAAGATCGTGATGTCGGCCGTAAAACTTCTGTAGTGATGACTTTAAGTTTTTGGTAACGTACCCTTGCTTAAGTAGTCTATTTGTAAGCAACTGGGCTCTATCAAGGAAGTCGCTGTATCGACCACAAGCCCTTGAATAGCGAATGAGTTGTGAGATATTAACTCCATATGTTGGTGCTTTTGGAATATTGCCACAAAGAAAAGGGAAGTTTACTATTGGAGAAGTGACGTCATCGCGTTTGTCGTACAACCTAGTTTGTAATGTACCTCTGTTGTCAATTTCAAGATGAAGGTCAAGGAACGAGGCCGATGTGGAAGTATCTGTAGTATCCTTAATTTCAAGCTCTTTTGGATAAATGAGATGAAGAAAATCACCAAAGCGAGGGTTGTTTAGTGATAAAATATCTATATAACGGAAGCTGAAATTAAAGGACTTGGCCAGTTTTTTGTCCTTATTTCGAAGAAGCCCATAAATGAATCCTGTCTCATAAGAGTGGTGAAACAGATCGGCTTAATGAGGTGCACAGTTCGTGCCTATTGGAATTCCGATTGTCTGTTGAAAAACAAATCCTCCAAACTGGACAAATATATTGTCATTCAGTTACTCTACCATTTTAATCACTTCTTCCTCCTTGTATTTTTCAGGTTAGTGCACATGTGACAAAAAAAAAAAATAAGTTCCTCTTCTCAGTGAGAAGTGATATTTTTCATTATACATGTATCTATAGACTTTAAAAAATATTTTTTTGAATATCATTATCTGTTGCAAAGGGTGCTAATGGACTTTAAGTTGAAACATGAATCACAGCTATGATATGCCTGCTATTCATAAGTCGATATGTAAATTAAACAACTAATGAAATATAATAAAGAAACAAAAAAGTCACAGCTCATTACTCCGGAGAAAGAAACAAAACAATGATAAATTTAATTTTAATGGTAAATTTAAATCCTTTTAATATATATTCAGATGTCTAGACGTAACAGAAAAGTCTCATTTTATTTTGGATTTAATGATTATTTGTTTCATTAAAATTATTTTACAATTTCAGAAAACTAAGATTTGCAAAAATAATCAATGTGTTTTCCCGAATTATTAAATCAGATAACAGTAAACACCTTTAATGTCCGAAAATTTACAATCACAAGGGAACTGCACCGGAAAACAAAACAAGACAGACTAGAGACATATGTTAATAACTATAGGAACTATAGGAACTCGGGACAGTCGGACTTGATACTGGAATCCTATACAGCATTTAAAACTGATATTAAAACAATATAATAAGTGACGCAGATTCACATAAAGCATATGGCACTTCAAAGAAATAATGATTTTTTTATGCGTTGTAATATATGAATTGACGTACAAAGCAATACTTAAATATGGAGATAAGCTTCATTTTTTTTGTTTCTTTTTTTTTCATTTTATTTCATTTTATTTTATTTATTTTATCTTTGTTTGTTTTGTTTTTTGTTTTTGCTTTATTTGACTCGGTGGTCTAATTTTCTTGTATGTTATGTTGGTTCCAACATTTGTCTCGAGCTCTATTTGGCAAAGTTTTTTACTACTGTTGTAGATATTCCCTTTTCTGGTGTATGTTTTCGGTATTTGTTCGTCTATTCACGTAAGAGAAGGTACCGGTTATGTTCTTCATAATATCAATGTTTAGTTTCAATTTTAGTTTGACAATAAAAAGTGTTAAGACTAAACGTTGCCACTATTAAATGCGGGAAAAAAAATAAAGATTTTTGTCATTTATTCACATTATATGTGCGTCCAGAACTGTAATGTCAACATCAGGATTAAAACTTGTAGGTAAATATAATGTTCAACCACTGCTAGTGAGTGATTAGAACATATATGCATATACATGAAGCATATTGTTCTAAACTTTATTTATGATTAACGTCCTGTAAAAAAATTAACCTGCTGTAAAAAAATATATTGGCTTTACATTTAGATCAAATTGGTTATTTGCTCTCTATCAGTTTTTAAATATTTTTGATTTCATGGTCTTCCAAACGTTTAGATTCTGTCTGCACGGATGGGACATAGGTTGTCGAAATGCGCATATGCAGAAATAAAATTCACAGTAACCTCTGTATTTAGTTATTGCAGTGTAGCTAAATTGAATGTTTTCTATTTATTTAGTATATTTTATTGAAAATGTTTCAGCTTTTTCAAAATACATTTTTTCGAATGAGATCTAATTGAAATAGAAAGCAGTGTGGTTATTTTGGTAAATAAATGACGAAAACACATTTAAGTTGCAGTGTTCTATAACTACTCACCACACGTCGCATTACATTTAGTTTTAGCATGTCATACCTGAAACAGACGCTAACAATAGCTACTGATTAATGTTGATGGAGAATTTGAATTTTCAACATTCAACAGAAGCACTTAAATGATTTGAATAATAGTTCATTGTAATTCTGGCGGAATCGTTAGAGGTTACAAGAGCGCAATAATTTGCAATGATATTTCAAAAGGGGGTTCCTCAGTTTGACAAAATTCTTTAAAAAAGTTGCACCAAAATTTCAGGCCAGCGCGTCCTAAATATGACTAGTCCATATAAAGATCTTCCGAATATATTAATGGAAAATAGGGGTTTATGCGACTCATCTTCGAGTTAATCGGGGCTGAAAAAAGGCCCGATATTTTTGGGGGACATATATTATCATGCACACCCTCGGCCGACAAATGTAAAAGATTTTAGTCACAGATATAATAAGGAAATAAATCTTACATAATTTCAGTTCACTTTTGTCCGGGTATTATAATACGTTTGTTTTGATTATCTACCAATCGTATGCACTGTTGCCATTAATTCTGAATTTCATCTTCGGGTAAAAAACTGGATGCATTCCGAATATCATGAATTGCGCACTTGTTACCTAGAGTGGTTGAGGAAGGAATAATGAAAAGACGCGGAGTCAGTACATTTGAGACAAAGTTCCTACAAATAAATAAACGATAGAGCTATGCAATGTAACAACACTTAGTCCTTTATTTTTGTTCTTCATTTTGAATTCATCATGAGACCTTCAAAGATAAGCTTTCTTCATTACCTCATATTAAGACGGCATCTAGCACTGGTTTGAGGTGAATTGTTGCTAAATGTCGAGGAATGTTAAATTCATATTCTTTTTTACACATTGATTCGGTGTCGTCATAAAAATTGCTGACAAAGTGATCATACGTTGCCCTAGTAGAAGACATTCACAACATGGTCCTCATACTTACCGAACATATTTTATCTACATTACTTGATGACAATTCATGCCATGTTTAGCTTAGATTGGCCCAGTACCAATAGTTTTAGAGGAGAAGTTTGTTTTTAATTTACGACATCGACTGACGCCAAGTGATGGCAAAATCTCAGCCTGACCATAGCCATGTGCGCTAAAAACAACAAAAATCCAACATCCAAAAATACGGCAAGGAAATAAAAATAGAGACAACCTGACAATTATAAAAACAATAGAAATAATGAGCAAAAACGCAACAAAACGTTAACCAACCTGAATAATTGTTAAAATATCTTAGAAATAATCTTTATTTGTCACCTAGCACTATGCAGTACTGCAACTATTATTATTATAACAATTTTATTACATATTTTGTCCAAAACTAGGGAGTATCTCCCTTTCGCAAAGCTTTGTCCTAAGCTGATTTTGGTTTTGTTATTTAGGTCATATTAGTAATTTGTGCCCTGTCAGCTTTTACCTATGTTTGGGCGTATGGGTGTCCAAATGTTTTGATTTTGTCTGTCACATTTTTGCAAATCTGCTGCATGACGACCATGAATTCTTCTGTCCTATTTTTCGTTTTCAACTACCATTCTCATAAGTGTAAAACACGTGTTACGCGATCTTTACGTTGTGACACATCTCACATGACCTGCTGACAAATGATTTATCATTTGATGACAATGAAAGGATATACAGTAAGCACACATGTGACAAAGTCAATGGAACAACTCTTTTATTGTCTTGCTTCATCTGAAGTCACCAGGAGGCTCTAAACAATGAGCTTTGCATATGAGCATATTTGAATTAGATAAATTAATAGGCTATTTGTTTTCTTTTCACATAATGAATTCTGGGACAAAAATCAAGATCTGAATTTGAAATGGCAAATTGTTGACCTGATGAAGTGTCCAAATTTTTGACATCAAACAATTTAAATTATCTATCAGTTAACGGTAAACTCGATTACAGGGGAAAAATACTACCATTCAGGATTTTCAACGTATCTGTTCAGGAATTGATTTGAAAATGGAATAAACAAATGAATTTTGGCGTTGAATACATTAAACATTTTTGGGAATATGGGGAATTTGGGAATATGGACATCCTATGTTTGGGTTCTAGTGCTGCCGATGAGGAATTAGTTTCCGAAATGGCCTTACAGCTCATTTAAATTATTGCAGTATGAGTTAACACATGTGTTGTGTCCTCATGTTCATTTACTCCATATCCTTTCATAAAATAAATACTAAAATAAACACTTAAAATTGCAAAAAAAAAGAAAAAAAAACTCAAAAAGAAATATTACAAAATGAAGTGTATATCGTTTATTTCGTTGAAATGTATACTTCTCCAAACTTCTCTTTTTATTGCCTATAACTCCTTAATCAGTTGACATTTAGAATTGACCAGTGACTGAGCGGTCGACTCACATATTACAAATATCAGTCAATATCTGGAATGGCTAGGACAAATATTACAAAATTAAGTGTATATCGTTTATTTCGTTGAAATGTATACTTCTCCAAACTTCTCTTTTTATTGCCTATAACTCCTTAATCAGTTGACATTTAGAATTGACCAGTGACTATAGAGGTCGACCCACATATTACAAATATCAGTCAATACAGTGCTTGTACAGTAAAACATAACCAATCACACCATTGTACCATACACCATACACCATGCAACATTACACCATACACCATGAACCATTACACCATATACCATACACCATCACACCATACACCATTGCACCATATACCTTACACCATACACCATGCACCATACACCATATACCATGTACCATACACCATACACCATGCACCATACACTTTACATCTTACACTATACACTATGTCCAGTACAATGTATTTGCATTTTGGTTTTTATTTTATAGTGGCCGGTACATACAACCTCGGGCATACAACAAATGAATTTTATCTTTTTGTAGGACAAAATGAAGATTTTTAATAAAAATTTGTCTCGGCGAGATCTCATTTTTCAGTCTCAATTCTAGAATACTTTCCACAAAGCTTGTTTTTTACAATCGTGTAAATAAAGTAAAGGGTGATACAGATTTTCGTTTGCCGTATTTTATTTCGCGTGTTGCTTTTTCTCGCTTTTAAAATGTCATTTTTGCCCTCGTCTTATTTAATAAGTATTTCCTTTATATCTTTCGATTATCGAGCGTACATTAACATATCATTATGAAGGCGGCAAAGGCTTAGGGTTATCATCGTACAGCGTCCATAACCTTTTTTTCGTACACCAAACACGATCTTATTTCACGTGAAATGTACATTGTACACGAGAATTTCGATATTTCTTCCATCAAACAGAACCTATTTCTATTTTTTATACACCGTACAATGACCCATTCCTTTAAAACCCTCATTAATCATATAAATAGAGAATTGGAGTACTAGGTGGCATTTGCACCATTTCGCATACTATCAATGTCCCTATTGTAGCATATTTTCAGTAAATTTGTACAAAATTTGAGTACTAAATGGTATTTACATGATATCGTATAATATCAATATCACTATTGTTGCATATTTCAGTAAATTTGTACCAAATTTGAGTACAAGATGGCATGTACATCATATCGCATACTATCGATATCCCTATTGTTGCATATTTTCAATATATTTGTACCAAATTTGAGTATCAGATGGAATTTACATCATATCGCATAATATCGATATTCCTATTGTTGCATATTTTCAGTAAATTTGTACCAAATTTGAGTACTAATTGGCATTTACACCNGAAATCCCTATTGTTGCATGTTTTCAGTATATTAAATTTGTACCAAATTAGAGTACTAAATAGCATTTACACCATATTACATACTATCTCTATCCCTATCATTGCATACTTTCAGAAAATTTGTGCCAAATTTGATTATTAGATGCCATTTACACCATATCGTATTATATCGATATCCCTGTTGTTGCATATTT
>MJUU01059011.1:12172-24870 GCA_002080025.1 Modiolus philippinarum | reverse complement strand
AAGAGTATGTAATAAAGCATTTTTTAGCTTGATGACATCTCTATTACGCTTTATTTTTCAATGAAGATTTTATTGTTTGCTAGTTGCTTAGGCCATGTGCTTCATGAAATAATACATGACATATGAATATGAATGAGGTTTCCACGTAAATATCTTAATTACAAAGTGCCGGGAAACAGAATGCTCCGTAATTGAGAAAACCAATCACAATTTTAATACATTTCATGAATACATAAAATTATATGAAAATAGAAAGATACAGAAAATTCAAATGTAATAACCGACATTTTTTTTCAATAGCGGGGATTTCTTATTTATGAATCTATAATCACGACATCTTTATTCCATAAAAGTTTACTTTGTTTTTCATATTATTTTCCTCAAATTATGTTTTGATATGTACATATACTGAGCAACAATTATGAATGAATCGAAAGGGTCTTTTTTCATACCATAGGAACCTGTGCGTCTTAAATATCTTATTAAGGTTCTTATTTGTGGCCTTTTTGCCCTTTTCATGAATAATTAACAGGTCAAGAAAGCCATTTCTGCATTTTTGATAAGAAAAGAAAATATTTTTTCATTTAGAATGGGTTTAAGTTGTACGTAGTGTGCGTAAATATTCTTAAATATTGTCCAATTGAGTTTTTAGTTTTTAACGCCACTGTAACGTGCAGGGTGTCTCCCACTTCTCACACGCCAGATGAAACTTCTATACCAGTGGATCCGTACCAAGGTTGTTTCCCTGGATTTGCTGTGATTGTCCCCCTAGATTAAATGGTAGCGTTTTAATATTCCCAGTATGTAGAAGGGACCAAAGGACAACAAACTGGCTAGATGTACCTTTTGGTATTGACATTTATCTAAGATGATATGTACATGTAACTAGTGAGCCTTGGACCTTATACAGAGCCAAGCAGTCACCAGCACAAGTTGCCACTTGCCCATGTTGTCAGGGCCACCTTGTCTTGACCTATTGATACAAATAATATGTTAGTCTACTTCTTTTCCAGAAATAGCTAACAACTCTTAAAATAGCTTAAATTTTATAAAAACTATATTTCAGTTACACTTCTCTGGTGATCTTTCGGTGTTGCCGAATTGGAGCCCTTATTCAGAGCTTAGGAAACCTGTGAAATCATCTGCTTTTATACTTGGATTGGACTTGCCTATCATTTACAAACTCTCCTCATGGATGAGTCCATTTATAATCATCATAATTATCAAAACGTTTGTCTAAACAAAGCGTATCCAATATCTTTAAGCTCTTTATAGACGGCTAAGTAGATCACGGATTGGATTAAGGTATCAAACTCAAGAAATTACTTTCTTTACTTTCTGTAGATATTTAACAATTGAAACTATGTAAATAATGGAAGAGAAAGTAGACATCGCAACTTAAGAATTCTATCTACTAAAATGCTAATTCTAATACCTAAAGCAACTTGAATTTCGTACAACCACCTCATTTTCCATGGAAAACTAAACATTTATCTCTTAAATTTCTAGGGACAAGGTGTAAAGATACGTCTCACTTTCATACATAAAATTAATTTTATGGGTAGTTCAGTATTTAAGATTTTTGCGATATAAATACAATATAAGAAAAACTACAATAAGCTTACAGTTGTAACAGTACACAGACATACAGCACAACTCTTAACAGAATAAAATTGAAATATTTGTTAAAGTGGTATTTGAACTGGTATTTTTACTAACAAACAGAAAGCACAGGCTGTTGTCCTCTTGTGAATATGTTGCTTACCCTTAAATAGACTAACAATATATATATAGACACACAAAGACACATTTGAGCAAAATAATTGGTCTTTTCCTGCTGAATGACTGTTGAGATCACCGATTTTTGCAGATATTTACATTTGTAAACAATGTATTTCTTCTCAAATATATACGTCACCCCTTATACATTAATCTGACATTTACATTTGGTCAACATAAAGGACATACAAATGTATCTCGGAACAAGAAAATATGTTAAAGCCTGTATGTTTAATCGTGTTTTTTCCTATAAAAAACGTTAAACTGAACATCGAACAGAAAAAAACGTAAATCAGATACTTCAGGCGCAAAAGTTCGTAGATTAAATTTTACATTTCTGGACTGGATTTGATTTAGACTAATTAATAACCTTATTTTGTCCATTAATTCAGAATTGTGCAAAGTCGGTTAAAAAAGGAAACATTGACAAGGAGGATATGCAAAAATGCAATATTTATCGCTCTATGAAACGAAAGCGAGCAAAGTGTTTTGATTACCAGATCAAACAATTGAAGTGGTTTTGTGCTTTTTTGTAAAAGATGAAAAAAGTCTACATGGGACCAAAGTCCATGTTAATTTTCGGACCATAGTTTGAATTGTGTATCTTGTACACTCTACCTGATAGAATGAAGAAATTTTTAGGGTTGAATTAAAGCAAATACTTGTTCGGTAATTCGGTAATTTATCAGCATTTAAGCATTTTTTTTAGAATTAAAAGGTGTTGAAAATGGGTTGCTAAACTTTATTTGGATCATTTTATGTATCTTAATCGAACACATGGTTATAGATACTTACACACTTCCTGTACATGTTCCTAGGCGTCTGCTATAGTAAGATTCATAAGTACATGTGCAACCAGAACAATGTCTACTCCAGTAAGATAGATACCCATAATTATCATCAGACCACATTCCATTATGTTCATCAACTATAAATAGAACAGGAGACACCTGATATGATGCATCAACTATAAATAGAACAGGAGACACCTGATGTGATGTTCATGATGTATCAATTCTGGCATGAACACTAATTTTGCAGTAACTTGCAAACCGTTCTTGCTATTCTTGTGACAATTCAAATGCTTCCTCGTTCAGCTTGCAAATTGTGGTTCGCTTTAAAGAGCATTTTCTCCTGCAGTTTTTCTTGTAATAAAAGAACATACATAACTACATGTAGAATTATGACTGTCGGAAACGACAGTAATACTCGTACTCCCTGTTTGACACAGAAAAGAGCAATAGACCCTGGGCATAATTATCTGAACATTTTTAAATAGAGTTATAGGGTCTGTAAGTCTCGTCATGTGGCACCGAGAAATCACAATAGAATTGCAATTTGAAAACGTTTCCCGCTAAAATATGACGTTCAATTTTTTTGCTTTGAACGTCATATGTATTTGTTTAAAATGCAACTTCCGGGCACAAGTTTTGGTCCCCGAAGTACCAAAATGAAACGAGACTTATAGACCTTATTGGTATATAGTTACTATTTTTACCTAAGGAAATTCAAGAATATATGGATGTTATGTAGAACAAAAAAAATAAGTGGTCTTTGAGACTTTCGGGAATTTTACCAAAGTTGAAAATAAATACTTTGGAAATCAAATTGGTTGAAATGTTTCCTCTAATGTTAGCAAGTTCTTAAACTATAGATTCGATGAAGAATTAAAAAAAAAGGTCTTTGACAAATTCAGGAAATTTACCAATTTTAAAATCAATTCTTTTTAAATCTTATTTGGAAAATGTCTGTCCTAATGAAAACTAATTCTAAAAGTGTGGTTGCTTAGTAGAATTTTCAAAATTGGTGGTGTTTGACACTTTCAGGATATTTACTTAATTTGAATCAATTATTTTGGAAATCCAATTGGTGAAAATAAATGTCTTAATCAAAACAAATCCTAGCAGTATGGTTGCTAGGTAGAATTTAAATAAAGACTTCAAGGAGAACCCAAAAAATTGAAATCAATTATTTTGGAAATCCAATTGGTGAAAATGATTGCCTTAATCGAAAGAAACCCTAAAAGTACGGTTAATAGGAATAATTTCCCCTCCCCCCCAAAAAAGTGGTCTTTGAGACTTTAAGGTAATTTACCAAAATCGGAATGGAGTATTTGGGAATCTAATTGTTTAAAATGATTGTCCTAATCACAACAAAGCCTAAAAATATGGTTGCTGGGTAGACTTCCAGAAAATAAGACGTTTTTGAGACTTTCAGAATATTTATCAAAATTGGAATCACATTTTAAAATTCTAAGTTTTCAGAAGTTTATTTCTTCCCAAATATTTGCAAAAATATAAAATAAGTATTCTTAAACGTCCAAAAATATCAGTCTTTGACATTTTCGGGAAATTAACCAAAGTTGAAACCGGAATCAAAATACTGGAAGTTTGTTTCTATTCCATCAAAGTCCTTCAAATTATTTTTGATAATATAGTTGTCAAGACAGTTGACACTATATCAAAAACATCAAACTGGGATGTTTTCCAAAATGCCCTGTTTTTTTTTTCAATAACTGACATCACTTTCACTTTGATTTTGTCTAACCGACGTTGAATCGATTTGAAATTTTGTCAGGTTCTTTAGATATGTGTCAGGCACCTCTCTACAACTTTTTAAATGTTTGTGATGTTTTGAATTGAAATTCTCAAAAATTGATTGTTTAAACCCCAAAATGCACAACATTGCATTTTTGGACAAATGTTAACTCTAAACAACTTCGTGACAACATTGAAGGTCAAAATGTGATGAACTAGGTTTTTTCTTCAAATTTATTGTCAGTGTGATAAGAATGTTCAAATAATCTTAGAAATTTGATGATACTGTGACAAAATTTTAAGATCTGACTAAATAGGAATGGCTTCAAAAGTGTATGCAGACACTTCACTTAGTACTAAAAACTTAGAAAACGCCATTGTATTAACTCGACATATTTTTTTATTATATAATTATCAGATGTTGCGTTTTCAATGAGTTACAAATGTAACTCCATTTATTCCAGATAGATTATATTGAGTTTTGTTCATAAGTATGCCATGTATTTGGTTACAAAATCGTAGACTAGAAAGAAGTGGTTACTATGATGGATGAATCTTATTTAAAACCTCCACTATGAGGACTACGTAACTACATAAAATTCACAAATCTTGAATATCTTAACATATTTGTGGAATTTGGAGGACAAGTTTTCCAGCAGACAGTGGGGATGCCTGTGGGGACTAGTTGTGCGCCACTTTTGGCTGATTTGTTTCTTTATTCGTATGAGGCCAGGTTCATACAGGGGCTGGTTCAGAATAGGACAGTGGCATTGGGCTGACAAAATCCTTTGGTTTCGGTTTCCGTTATATGGATGGTGTTCTTTCGTTGAGCGGTCCTCGATTTAAGGATAACTTTCGTCTTGTATATCAAAATGCCACTGGTACAGCGTCCTCGGCGTCGTACCTGGACATATGCCTCTACATTGACAACTCTGGCCCTCTGAAAGCAAAACTTTGCGACTAGCGTGGTGATTTCGACTTTCCAGTGGTGGACTTCCCGTTTTTTGGGCAGTGATATTCCCACATCTTCGGCGTGTGTCTTGTACTTTTCACAGCTGGTTCGTTGTTAACATGTCTGTGGTTTGTGCAGCGATTTTGTCAACAGAGCGAAATCATTGTCTGAAAAACTTATACATCGGGGTTATGTTCAGTCACATTTGCAATTGTCACTGAGGAAGTTTTGCGGTCGTCACCACGATTTGACAGACAGTTACAGTGTTTCTGTTTCGCGGGTGGGAACAGATATCTTTGGGTACATCCAGAGTTTGTTACCGGACTGACTATCACCGACTGCGACAAAACCGGACTTTTCACTGGCAATGTGACGGGTGCCACGCGTGGAGCAGATCATGCTCACCCTTCCGGAGCACCTGATGATACCTCGGTTTTATATGGGTTCACACTGCTAGTGCTTTAGTTGGGTGGCGTTCTTGTTAATTTTTGTTTATTTATTTTGTCCTTGTCATACATTGTCAATTCGTGTTGGATGTGAATTGCCGTGATTTTGCATTTATGATTTTAGAATTCCCCCGTTTCCTCCTTCTTGTTTCGGTATTCGTTTGCCGATCTATTTCATTGGCACTCAATATAATAAAGCCCCCATTACTTGCATAAAATTTACAAATTATAATGTCAAGATAACTGTGAACACCTACAATGGCCGGAAATTACAATCACATACAACAATCCACCCAGGAATCACACTAGAGAAAACACAATACAGACTAGAGACAAACGTAAATAGCGAAAGGAACTCGGGATAGCCGGGATTGGTACCGGCCCTATCAAAAGCTAGCGGTAGGGTTAAACCGGTTTATAGTTTCCCAAACCTCCTTTTTCTCAATCCCGTTTCCCTATAGCCTTATAAACATACGAATAAAACCCAATATAGGTAGACTACTAACTCTATGATCACCATCTTGAAAAAGAAAACGTAATTTAGAAAGATGGGTCAAAGTGTGCTCGCTGATAAACTTCCGGCTAGCTCAAGGAACACAGTCTGCTGGTAAAACACTGTCGCACTATAGAAGAAAAATCAAACTCAAAACTTCCCCAAGGATTTGGTAAAGAATCGTCATGTATTTCAGTAGACATCGGCAGTATCAGTGAAAGACATAGTGTGTATATGTACAAGTTGGTAAAAAACACCAGTATATAAAAGTGTTTTGCAATGTATTTACATGATTTTAATCCGGAGTGTGTTTTTATGTTTCAAAAGCCAAGAAATCAAAAGTGTCGAAAACAATGTTAAAATTACAACTTTTTATTTGTTCTTGTTGGAAATTCCGAAATGTAGATAAATATAAAATAACTTTGTATTTAGTTTTATTTTCTTTCCAATCAGAGTCAAACGTCTGCTATGATAAGCCAGAAAGTCCAAATCAGATAACACTGTCCTAGAAGTATGAACTATGATAGAAATAAAAGTTCATTTTATGTGCATCAATTCAAAAGTTCAAATAAATTTGCAGGATTTTTTCTACCGTTTCATGAACAGAAGCAGTAATTTTCATAAACAGAAGCAGTAATTTGAAATTAATGAATACTAGTAGTTAGCTGATATAATAAAACACCCTGATGTCCCTACATCATGATTTGACAACAGATCTTTCCCTTTAAAAGCTTAATTGTTGTTTCCTCTACTGAATTTGACATGTTCAACACAGCGGGTGTAATATAGGAAGCAGAAGGTGCTTAACTCTACCGGTGCACCTGATCTCACCTATGGGTGTTTATTTGGCCCGTGTTATTTATCTTTGTATGTGTGTGTGTGTGTGTGTGTGTGTGTGTGTGTGTGTTCATTTTTCTTTTCTGTGCCATGTTCATGTTATGTCTTTGTTTCTTTATTTTTTTATGTTGCCATTGCCAATATGACAAAAAAACCGAAATTTNCGGCAGTATCAGTGAAAGACATAGTGTGTATATGTACAAGTTGGTAAAAAACACCAGTATATAAAAGTGTTTTGCAATGTATTTACATGATTTTAATCCGGAGTGTGTTTTTATGTTTCAAAAGCCGTGTTATGTATCTTTGTGTGTGTGTGTGTGTGTGTGTGTGTTCATTTTTCTTTTCTGTGCCATGTTCATGTTATGTCTTTGTTTCTTTATTTTTTTATGTTGCCATTGCCAAGATGACAAAAAAGCCGAAATTTGGGTTTCTGTCTTGTTATCGAATTTCATCGGTGACTGAGTGAGCACTTAAACAACTGACATTTCATTGGGTAAACAAATTGCCGACTTAAAAAGTGGAATACAACCTTCTCATTTTGAAGGCCAGCTTACTCTAAAATGAACCTGAACAAGTACTTAGAATGGTCTATTACTACCTTCATCTATCAGAGCCATGTAAAAAATTAAAAATAAACCCGCTACACGCATCGGAAAAGGGACCTAGAAATGCATGGCCGCCATATTAACAAGTTTTTAGGTGCGATATCGTAGTTTACTAAGTGAGTTTGAGCTTCAGTTCTCAGAAACATATCCATGGGTTTTATCAATTCCAACAGTGTTAAATATTTTTTTAATATTTAGTTAGCAGTGCTCTCAGACCAAGTAGAGTTATTGTTGACTGTTGAAGGGATGCGAAAGAGCTAGATGTGTTACCTGTCCTTTTGCATAAGAAACTAGCAACGTCCGTTGTCCAAACAAAGTGTTTACAGTTGAAAACGGTTTTATCTGCATGTATCACAGAAATCAGACAGTATTGTCCAAGGTGGTCCAAGAGGATGAACCCGTTCTCTTTCCTCCCTCGTCAAGTTAACTTCGAAAATGTCCACTATATTTAGATCAACGTGATGTCTGAGTTGCACTACCACTAATATAAGAGCTTAAGGTTCAGTTCAAGACAATCAGGCAACCAGGCTAATTTATTTACTCTTTCAAACCACGAAAATGAAGAAATATTCAAGGTAGTATTTGAATATATAAAATATCCCAAAGATTTCTTGTAGCATGATTGTAAGTCGAGTTTATTTACGTGTATGAACCACACACACACACACACACACAAACACACACAAACAGACGAAAATGCTGTGTCTTTCCTTTTTTTCTTACCCTCTTGTTATTGCTCTAAAAATACCCTTTTTACTCTATTAGTGAACCCTCATGCCTGCATACTATTGTATTATATTGTATTTAAGGAGAAGACGATCTAAGTTTGATCAACTTGAGTCTTATCCGTTTTGTTTTTGAAGCATATTCTCACTTGTCTATGTTTTAGATTTTGATATTGATTCATAATTTATTTCGTTGCTCTCAATGTACGACAGCTACACAAATATTTCTATTCTGTCTTTTTTATGCCCCGCTTAGCGAAAGCTTCGGGATTATGTAATGCAGTCCGCCCGTATGTACGTACGTACGTACGTGTGTGCGTTTGTAATAGTCCCCAATAGCTCTGGAACAATAAGAGATAAAATTTGAAACTTGGCACCATACTAGAGTATGATCTCAAGTAAAGTACGGGGAATTCGGAATTTAGGTCAAAGCCCTAGGGGCAAATTATGGGGCGAAAACGAATTTTTGAGATATCCAATAATTGAAGAAATATCCATGGCCATTTGGGCTAGAAAGTTGAAATCAGGAATCGACTCACATATTATGTAGCAACTTCACAGAGGGTGTCGGAATTTTGGTATGACCCCTCAGGGCATGGCCTCTAGAGGGTCCATAAAACGAAAACATCGATTCAGCTGGAACTCCTCTTACACCTTAAATCGCAGAAACCTTGTAATAAGGGTATAAGTAACACTATAAAAGTTGTCTGTGCAGAAGGTTTCGGAATTTTGAAATTTGCCCTCANNAATCGACTCACATATTATGTAGCAACTTCACAGAGGGTGTCGGAATTTTGGTATGACCCCTCAGGGCATGGCCTCTAGAGGGTCCATAAAACGAAAACGGTATAAGTAACACTATAAAAGTTGTCTGTGCAGAAGGTTTCGGAATTTTGAAATTTGCCCTCAAGGTGGAGTATTTAGCGAAATTGTTTTTTCGAGCAATAAGCGGATTCTTCTTAAGTATTCATGTTTGGAAGCTGAAACTTTGTATGCAAGTTCCATTATGTGCATCTCATTTACTGATGGTAGCGGACTTTTGGTATGACCCCTGGGGCATGCCCTTAAGGGACCAAAAAAATGTAAAACAATCAGTACTCATCAGTACGACAGGAACTCTATGTATAATTTTGATTTTGTGATGTATATTTTCATGAGGAATTATTTGAATTGTTCTTTGAATCCGTTCTAAGCTTTTAGAATTTAGAAACCGGTGCCAAATTTGGTAAATTTCCTGAAAATGCTAAAGACTAATAATTTTTGAAATTTCAACATGAAGTTTTATAACTAAGAAACTTTATAGTGTCACCAGCTAGTATGAACACTAGGGTTTCAAAAATATGATTCTAATTTTGGTAAATTTCCTGAAACTCTTAAAGACTTTTTGGAATTTTACCTAGCAACCATATCTTTTTTCATTAATAATGGTTTTAATGATCATTCTCAATGGTCAGATTGCAAAGAAAAATTGATTCTAATTTTGGTAACTTTCCTGAAATTCTCAAAAACCCGAATTCTACCTAGCAACCATATCTTTTTCAATTATTTAGAGTAATAATGATGAATTTCAACTGTCAGGTTGCAAGAATCTTTGATTCTAATTTTGGTAAATTACTTGAAACTCTCAAAGACCAATTACTTTTTGGAATTTTACCTAGCAACCATATTTTTTTATGATGATGATTTTCAATAGTCAGATTACAAAAATCTTCGATTCTAATTTTGGTAAATTTCCTGAAATTCTCAAAGACCTACTATTTTTCGGAATTATACCTAGCAACCATATCTTTTTCAATTCCTTACAGTAGTAAAGATCATTTTCAATAATCAAAGTGCAAAACAACATATTCTAATTTTGATAAATTTTCTGAGACTCTCAAAGACCAAATATTTTTGGAATTTTACCTAGCAACCATGTCTTTTTTTGATGCCTTATAGTTTCCGTGATCATTTTCATTAGTCAGATTTCAAAAATCTTTGATTCTGTTTGGTAAATTTCTTGAAACTCTCAGAGACCCATCATTTTTTGGAATTCAACCTAGCAACCACATCTTTTTCAATTTCTTACAGTAAAAATGATGAATTTCAACTGTTAGGTTGCAAGAATCTTTGATTCTAATGTTGATAATTTCCTGAAATTCTCAGAATTTCTACCTTGGGTGTTTTACAGTAACAATGATTGTTTCAACAGAAAGAAATTTAGTTTCCAAAACTCTTGTCTTTTTTACAAGGGGAGGGGGTCCAAAATTGGGTAGCGGGGGATCACAATCTTTGATTGGCAGTGTTTCATTGTACATGGATCATTTTCTTGGTTATTTGTCACTTTGAAATGCATAAATAAACAATGTACACAATTCTATCAACTTCCAATTGTATTTTTATATATAACCAGCTAATGGAAGTTTAAGGAAAACTCCAGAGAGAAACGTTTTCGACCAAACTTCTGACGCATTATCAAAAAAAAAAAAATCTTTGAAATTCATTGAAATTTCATTTTTTGCTCTTGTGATTTTCATGAAAAGCTCTTCAAAACAAAAGACAATACTTTACATTCTTATCACAAATTTTCTGAGATTCATAACACCCGCAAACAGAATTTCTAGATAACGAAATTAACCTTGAAAGGAATTGTTAGAGACTATTTATGGGTCATTATTGCTACTTCTTGCGCGAGACAAGTATTACCAGAAATAAACCTCATCAAAAGTCCATATCAGTGAAGAGAGAGTGAATGATAACGAAAAAAAAGTTAAAAAAAACTGTGTGTGACAATTCAAATTCAAGAAAAAATCTTGCATATTCTACTTTTCAAAAAGTAAGTCATTTTTAAATACAATTTTAAATAGATTGCAAAACAAATGTTGCTTGTTAATGTACGGATCTTTCATTTTAACGACCAATGTTGGTTTTTAGAGACAAGAACAAAGAACAAAACAAAGCAACAAAAAAAAAAAAACAACAACAAAAAAGAAAAACAACAAAAAAAATCAACAAAAAAAACATAAAACTTAAAGCAAAGCAAAGAGGAAAAAATGCATTTTAAAGATAAAAGTAATGCAATGTTATGCACATTTGTACTGTTTTTTTTCTTCAGGATTCTACATTTATTTAAGATATTAAACGAGAAAAGCACAAGCCGTAACATTTTCACGAATTACAACCTCAACATAAAAAGGCAAAGTAGAATTAAACACGCACACACACACAGAAAACAAAACGCCACAAAAAGGAACACGTAGTACAATAAAAAATAGCAAAAGTCGCTTATTAAAAAGTTTAAATGACCCAAATACCCTATTCGATTTCTCAGTCGTTTTGGGTAGCTTGATTATTATATTTTTGAAATATGTCTGTCGTAAAAATGAAATGTGGTAGAAACAATAATGATAATTGCAATTAAATAATAGGACCCTAAACAGAATGTTGACATCCCTACTAATCTTTTGAGTTTGTTACCTAATAAACGACAACTTAGCTACTAATGGGATTTATTACATGAAAAATGGATAATTGCTGAAACATTTTTCACGTTATAGATCATTCTTCGAATATGCGTTCTATTTTAATTACCCATATAATCGACCAAAAAAAATCACCGTTTTTTGAATTTAACACAAAATAAACAATTACAATATGCAGTTATTGATTTAAGCTAAACTGTAAGCCCCTTTTAATGAGTTCGATGGTAATTTTGTGTCAAAGCACTAACCAGTTATGTTTTAAATCCATTTAAATTGTACAAAATTAGAGTTTGAAATCTGTAAATATTTCGTAGTCAGTCCGTCAATCAGTCTATTATTATATTAATTGATCAAATTCATTCAGTTGATAGTCTGGATCATTCAGACTCTTTACATTGAAAATGAAGCAGACTATTCAATTGAATAACGATTTCTTAGTTTCTAAATATATTCATTGTTAGTTTTGCTGTTTTTATGTTTAAATGTATTGATGCGCAATGTATTCAAGGTAAATCGTACGTAATTTTTGGGATATATTTACAATTTAATGTAAGGGTGTGTTTGATTATTATTGAGAAAGGTGCGTGTGATTAGTATTGTTAGTAGTTCATAAAACTTAAAAGTTCCCATAGTATTAATGAGTATATATAAAGCGCAGTATAAAAGATAATTTAGGAAGCTTAGGTGGTTTTTTTTACATTGGACGTTGAAAAATATTTATTATTGTTTATTTTACTTTTTTACTTTATTTCATTTTGATTCGCGTTTTTTCCTCTTTTTGTTTTTTTGTTTTTTTTTTTTGTTTTTTTTGGGGGGGGGTCATATTGCTTTCTTTTTACGTTTTGTTTCGTTTGTTTTTTTTT
>MJUU01059011.1:0-12121 GCA_002080025.1 Modiolus philippinarum | reverse complement strand
TTTTTTTTTTTTTTTTTTTTTTTTTTTTTTTTGTTTTTTTGTTGTTTTTTTTTATTTTGTGTTGTATTGTTTTGATTTGTTTGTTTTTTTGGGGGGGTCTTTTTCGGGGAGTGTTCATTCAGAAAGCGGAAATGGTATGATTTTTTACGCTTTTCGGATCCATGCATTGTTAGTTAAATGTTCGCGTCAGAGTAAACTTTGTTCTTTTTGCATATGCAATAAGTGTTTTATAAACTAGACAGGTACATCCTTAGAAATTAGAAAAGATGTTTGAGATATGCTATAATTCAAGAATATCGCTTGCAAAATAAAATGATCCGTCATTCAAAACCATGTAAAGGCTAGTCAACCTTGATTTCAATTGAATTCAAAGTATGGACCTGTCTTCTTGGACCAGTTAAAACCTGATTGTAATGCATATGACTGTGGTTTGCAAATCTGCATAAGACGACAAATTCAAAGTTGTTTAAGATAAAGGGCAAATCAGGGTAATAAGAAAATTACTAAAAAATTGTCAAGAGACGAATCAAAAGGACCAAAAAAAAAACAAATTAGGTGCAAAACCAACAGAAATCTGTGATTTCAGCAAAATCATGTTTGCAATGAACAATGGTTCTAGATGTTTGACGGATTTGAGCTTGATCAAAATACTGAAGAGCATTTAAAATTGGTTCTGTGGGTGGTTATTTCTCCAATTAATATCTCTTCAGTGCAATCAAATGAAAGACATTTAACCCATTTGTAACTCCATAGCCAACTAAAGACAGTGTTTTTGCAAGACACACTCCTGTGATGAAACTAATACGTAGACACACATAATAATGACGATCTTCTGATAACTGGTGTTGACGATGAAGGTCTCGATCAATAGAAAACTAATAGGTTCTTATACGAGACAATATTAAAGATATTGGATAACTCCTATGAGTAAGAAATTACGTCTTTTTACGAGTAAAACGAGGGTAAAATCCATAGAATTTTTCACACTAGTGGGAGATATCCAAATCATTTATTTTGTTCAAATGTAAGAAACTTGTTCTTCCGTCTAAAACTTAGCATTCTTTGAGGGAGGTGAAATCATTCAGGTTACAACTGTGACGTCGAACAAATCGGCAAATCGACAATTGCCCATGTAGGACAGTTTCACGCAACTCTGTCTTCTATGTGCTGTCTTTCATGGAAAAGGCCATTTACGGAAAATATAGCAACTTCGTAAAACAGTAAGGGATATGAACAACACATTATTTGAAATGAAATGTACGTTATATAATGATATGTATGTTATTGTTTTATTGTATTTAATATTTGCAATGGCTTTATTTGTATATTTATAAGAGAGCATCCATGAAAATTAGACAAGCACTCTCTCTAAATAAAACATTTTCTAACTTATGTTCTTGGTAAGCGAAACAAGTGTAAGTGCGATCACCATGAGTGCACACGCATAGCGAATATCTGTCGATTTCTGTTGCAATTCAACCTGTCCGCATCCTTTTGTAGTTTTCTTGGAAAAAAAGGGGCGGATTTTCAGCATGAATTATTTTCAAATAGCAAATAAAATAAAGATTAAGTAATAGAGTAAGTTGCAACAAATAAATAAAACAAAGTCATAATTAGATTTTTGAAATTTAATTCATACACTTTGCGTGTTGTCTAAATATCCGACTTACAACATGCCAGGCTACGTGCTATACGTGCTAACACAGGTTGATCTACGAAATTTAGCGCTTACGAAAATTGTTTCCAATTTATTTAGATTTAATTTAACTCATTTTGAATATCACAACTAGGAATAAAAATAGTTATTGAGCTGTTTAAGCTAAAAACAGAGGTCTTTAGTATAAGCATCAAATGAACGTCAATTTACGTTATAAATGACGACTTAACTTCCAACGAAATGTTTATTTACATTTCCATTTGGTATGTAATAAAATAATTTTCTATTTTATCGATTTTTATGCCTTGAAATTCTGAAAATCATAATAATATCCATTATTTCTTTTTTTTTTACTGGTTGACCCTTAATTTCTCCCTCTTTCTACCACATTTGATTTTTACGACAAACATTTTTGAAATGTACATGACCTAAGCTTTTCAAAAATGCATAGATATCGAATAGGGCATGTGGGTCATTTAAATCTGAAAAATTCTGGTCTTTGTCGCTCTACTATTTCAGGTCTTCTGTGAAAATGATCGAGGTTACAAAAAATGATCTCAAAAAATGACTGCCACAGCCCCATGATGATACAAGTAAAAGAGCATTAAATCTAAACCGGGAAAAGGGCATTAAATTTCAACAAGGGATTAGGTCAGACAGACAGACGTTGATACATTTAAAGGATAAAAGTTTTAGACAACTAGATTTTTATGCAAGAAATACGTCTAAGTACCCTTTAAACTTTTCAAGTGCTAAAAGATAGATGCATTTAAATTATAGTATCACGATCACAACTAGGAAGTATTGTTTTAACCAATCACTTTGATTAAATAAAAAATAGATCGCATTGTATTGTACGCCTTTTAAAAAAAACTTCAGATTTAATCGTGAACGCGAGATTAATCAAATGTATATTTTATTGTCCTTTCTTTTATTTGATTCACAAGGAACATATACATTACAGAATTCTTCATATCACCAAAACAGTCAAATATTTTGCCACTTTTTCATACAACTTATTTTTGTGAATGTATACTTGTACCTATAATATACAGATAAGAAATAGAAATGGAAGATCTGACCTTCTTTTCTTTTACTTCATTGCGTCTTAGGTTCCGGTTTTATATACTATCACGGATGTTTTGATATGAAATTCTCTATTGCAAATCTAAGGAATAAACTTCTAAAGTACAAATGCAAAAGTATCTAATGCATTTGAGTAAACACATCGGTCCTGGTATTTATTTTTATTATTATTTTTTTTATTTCTACTAATGTAACATTGTTACTGCAGAAAAGAAATTTTTGAAAAGAAAATCTATTGAATAGTAATGTTTTAAATGCTTAACTTATCATAGATTATTGAATCATAATTTTTTGAAAACAATGACCTGCACAAATTAGTGTTATAAATAAAAATGAAGGATAAATTATTAGTTATTAATGAAATTATGAAGGTTTTCACTCGTATTAAAAGGTTGCATGTGGACTACAATTCATGAACGATGAGACGTTATATAGCCCTGTAGATTAAAATACTATTTCAGTACTGCAAAGTTAGATGGATTTCAAGTGTTAATATCTAACTTGATCACGACCAGGAAGTCATGTTCTTACCAATCATTGGAATTTGAATAAACAATAGGGAAAGGTTAAATGAAATCCACTGCTTTGTTTAGCCCCTTCACAGATTAAAGATTTAATTACAAATGCATGATTTATTATGTTTAGACTTTATTATCCAGTTTTTAACTATGAATTATTGAACTACAAAAATGCTACATGATTATGTCGTCATACATAATTGTTACGAAGAAGACAAACAAAAATATTTTACAAAAGTTATTCTGCAAATATCCATATAAAATATACATTTCTGTACTCGTTTAGTTAATGTTTCTAATATTCGTGCTATAGAATTAGGCAATTTTTAGTGACTACGAAAAATTCTACCTTAATCATGTTATTCGTTTGGTGCGCAATTACCTTTTTGTTTTAATATATTTATCTTGATGTAAACAAGAGGCCTCAAGATGTCGATTTTTAAAACGTCCAAACAATGTTGCCTTCAGCTTTCAGAATTCAGATTCTTTCTGAAATGGTAATTTTCGGTATAAGGCGACCGAGTTAAGACGAGCTCAAGTCCACTAGTCTTAACTCGATAAATGTCCAATCACTTTTTTTATGAATCATCAACAATATCCATGACGAAACATCACAAATCTCGTGACGTCACAATTGAAAGTATGTAAAATATGCGGGGTCTTTGCTTCTGTATTAAAGGTTCAGAACATTAAAAATCATATTCAACGGATAAGCTCTTACGTGATCGACAGCAGATCAAAGATCGTAATAACTCTCATGAATGTAAAAAACTCCGGGAGTGGAGCTCAGCGAAACTTTATTTTGGAAATCTTTTTTGCAAATATAGTTTTAGAATGGCATTTTTATGTAAACAAATATTTTCAATTTCTGTTGGATTTCCAAAATAGTTGATTCAAAGTTTGGTAAATTTCCAGAAAATCTTTCTTTTTTTTTTTGAATTCTGTTTAATTATTATGTAATAACTGCATAATCTGCACCACGCACTGGATCCACACCAACAAATTATTATATCCCTATCCGTCTTCTATCAGAATAAAAGACACTATGCTAGATCTGAAACATTTCAAGCAAATACGTAGGAACTCTTCAAGAAAATTCTTTAAGAAATTTTGTTAAAACCTAAGTAGTATCTCCTTCGTGCATAGCTTTGTCCATAGCTGATTTTGGCTTTCTGTTTAGATCCAATTAGTAATTTGTTCTCTATTAGCTTTTACACATATTTTGAAATATGGATTTCAAAATGTTTTGATTTGATCTGCACTGAAGAGACAAAAGTTGTCGAAATGCGCATATGTAGAATCTAAATTTCACATTAAGAGTACTATCAAATTGGCAGCTGTATTATATTAATTCTTATTAATTCTAAATCTGATAGTACCTAAAAAAAGTTTTAGACGAGGTCTTTTTCTGTTTCATTAGAATCAGTTCTAAATGCAGTTTTATCGTATGATTGATAACACACGGCACCTCAAGTGAAATTTCACAATGCACGACATTAAGAACTAAGGCATGCAAAGTGTGAACTCCCATGAAAACCTGGAGTGACATAAGGTGCTCCGGAAGGGTAAGCATGTTCTGCTCCACTAGTGGCACCCGTCACACTATCAGTGAGTTAATCCAGGGTTCAATCAAAACATGTTATCTCAAACCCTTGAAGACATAAAAACTTAAAATCTAGCTAAAAATGTCCGTTTTCATTTCGGACACTGACACGTCATATCTGTCAATGATGTCATGGTGACGACCATAGAATTTCTGAAAGTAGCAAAGGCTGAACAAATCCCTGACTTAGCAGCTTTTGGGACAGTGTTTTTGCTTTATCAAAAAATTCACTGTAACGAATCAAATGTGAAATGTATGCTAGAGAGGTAGATATATTGCTGCCCAGAAAGGGAAATTTCACAATTGGGAAGTTATGTATATCAAAAGATCTAATTACAAAGCTGAAAAAGTTGTATCAGTAATCTCTTTAATTTTAAGCTCATTGGGATAGATCTGGTGAAAATATTCCTTGAATTTCGGATTATTAGAAAGTACATCGTATATGTAGCGGAAGCTGAAATTAAAGGACTGAGCTAACTGCTTTTGGTTTTTCTCTGTAAGCCCTTGTAAAAAAACTTGGCCCGATACAAGAAAAAGAGATCAGCTAAAAGTGGCGCGATTAGTTCCCATGCGGCGTCCAAATTCGACTAAAATATTGTCTATTAAGAATTCCAACATCCTGATAACGACATTCTCCGTGTACTTCTCGACTCAGCGTGGTTCTTAACAAAAATAAATTTTGTCTTTCCCTACTACTAAATGAGTGTATCTACTTTCTCCGTTTTTAGTACAGAAACATTTATGAATCAAATCAGAAATTACTTCTTACAATCTATTGTGTGACATGGTGGTATGAAAAGTAGAAAAAATCAAATGTTTTATGCTATGACAATGGGTGGGACTGCTAGAGGATAGCTACATATTCAAGGAGATCTTTAGAAGTTTTTAGAATCAAAATCTGATCGACGACGCTCGTGGAGTAAACTTTATCATAGTAACTTTTCAAGCCATCTCTGACTGAGGAGCTGAGAAAGTGGCCAGGTGGTGCAATGAATCTCTGCTTGTGTGGGTTCTTATTAACTTAAGGGACCCAGTAGATGTAGGGGAGCTGATTGTTTTCATCATCCGCTTTGATGCCAAAGGATGCTAGATAGAGGTGTGTAGTGGTAGTATAAGTTGGGTTTCCTGATGAACTATTCAATTCCCCTCTCCTTAATCAGACAGTCAATAGATAGATGCATGGCTAGCACTAAAAGGACTATAGCTCTACACAAGTAGCAAAGTCCGTTGTACAGTTGCCTTGAATATAAGAGTAATTCGCCTACAGTATTATTTGAATAGGATAAATTGAATCTGTATTTATCAAGATGTCACAAGTCATAAATATCAAAGATATATTATGCTCTTTCGTCAACTTGCTAACAGTACAAATTGATTTGTCAACAATATATAGGCATTAGTTCTAGAGTAACACTTTCTTCTTTAATTCTCAAATAGTGATTATGAAATCATTAAATTATCCGGTTAAATCTAAGGTGACAAATCTGCAAACAATTAACCAATATGCAACAATAACAAAAACATGCCAAAAAAAAGGAAGAAAACTCAATATGGGAGTTCATTATCAAAGATGCAACATCAAAAAAATTCATTAATTCATAAGTTTATTGAAAAATTGAAAACAAGTAACAGTACTGATTTGTATGTCATAGTTTTAAATCAATAAAATTAAATAATTGATATAAAAAGGAATAAAATAAATAAATAAATAAATAACACAAATAAACCAAATAAAAGAAAAAAAGAAAAGAAAATAAAACCGATCAAGTGTTCTGTTATCTATTTAATTCGTTGTTGGAAAGTTCAAATTCTTGTATTCCAAAATAAAGAAGATATTTTGCTGCTATTTGTTAATTTTTTTAATCTATTAGTAGTGAAACAACCATCCTTGCATTTTAACCTATTTATACTCTTACCAGAATTGTAATTTATTCCTGAGTATCTACCCCAGTATGAGTCGGCAGACCAACAAAATACTAAGGATGGAAATAATATTAGAATTAGAAACAATTTGTCCATCGTATGCACATATTTGGAAAAATAACACGAGAAAACCACCTTACATATGTGTTTGAACCGGAAGAGTTGTTGTATTGTGTGACTTGTATAATACACTATATAAACATTGTAATCCATTAACAATTAGATCATACCGGTTTATAACCATTCATTGTATTTTTTAAAAGTGTTTCAACAATCACAATAAGTCAGAGATGTTTAAACTTTAAAGAAATATCTGATAAATACGTAAACAAGCAGTTTGCAAATTTTCATATACTGTACACTCCGAGGCGTAGCCGAAGCGTATTTAGTCAATAAAAAGTGCAAACTGGTGTTTGACAAATCAAGAACATAATGAGATTTATGAAAAAGTTAAAAGGAACAATTGAAAAAAAATATGCCTTGATTAAGCTTATCAACTTCATGATTATGCCCGAACAATTGGCGAACAGTTGAAGCTTCGTGGGAGCTGACAATTTTTGTATTTTACTTCAAGATTTCAGATAAATATGAACCTTAAGAAGGTAAATATTTTCTTTATTTCTCAAAAAAAAAAAAATATGAACATTTTTAAGCCTCTCAGTTGGATACTGAAATGTTCTACATGATTAGATTGGGCATTTTTCTGAAAGTGTGCACTAGACTTACTCTGTGGATAGTACCACTACAGAGTAGCCACGGCCAGTTATTGGTGCAAAAAAAAGTAATAAATAAACGGCAACTTAAGGTAGATCGACACTAATACACGGCGCATTCGATTGACACATTTCCGAAACACAAGTCAGGTGCGGGATAAACTTGATTTTCAAGCCGGAATATTCCTTATTTGGCCTTTACATTGTGACGTCATTATAGATTGACATACACTTTCCCGCGAATTAGCTCCCTTTTCCCGTAAATATTGTCTATTACGTAAACAATGTAAAATATCTCTCTTCATCAAACGGCGACATATAGATTTTTTCAGCTCAACATATAGCTGAAATGTATGCCTCTGAAGAAGATCTAAACAAGAAGGCGACCTGATCGGTTGTGGGTCAAAAGACCCGACCAAATTTTGATGTTTTTTATGTGAAAAAATGGAAATATCCAATGTTGAAACGATGTGTTGAGCTTTGTTTTTAAAAATCAAAGTGATTTTCATAGTGATTTTCATAGTAGCAATAGACATTTATCGGATATCTCAATGCAACATTCGTGTGCCCAAAATATGGACCCTACAAGTAATATGCAAGCAATGTACCAGAATATTCAATATAAGCCAGCTCCGTCACATCCACCCCCCCCCCTTTTTGCAAAATGTAAACATTCCGAGTACACAGAATACAGCCGTTAAATTGGAAGATGTATTGAACGATATATCTGGTAAGCTACATAATCTTGAATCCCTTCCATCAATAGATAAACGATTAGGAGCGATTGAAAATAGATTTGCTCACTTGGAGAATGAACTTGTATTGGTAAAACAAAATATTGTAAAAATTGAAAATAGTATGGTGGGTTCAGAACAGAAAACAGATGAATTAACACAGAGATTAAATTTCATTGAGGAAGAAAACTATTGCAGCTAAATTCGAACGACGAAAAGATATTAAGAATCTAACACCAGGGGAAGTGCGAGACAGGAGAATCTCAGACACCCAAGGGTAAGATTTCCAGTCTCGGACGAAGCTTGCTGAGTCCGAGATGATTGAAATCTTACCCGAGGGTGTCTGAGATTCTCTTGTCTCGCACTTCCACTGGTGTTTGATTTTATTTCTCACTGTATTCACCCAAAATATACTATAATCCACACAAAAATGTCGCCCCTTTTTCGTCTGTTTACACATGGAGTTATTTCCCTTTTTGTAACGTCATAAAATCAGGAATGTATACCCGAGCGCGCCATATTTTAAAAGACGATTTTTCTTGTATTTTTCTGTAAAATTTTACTTTAAATTATATAACAATTCTATAATACATAAATTAAATCCATTGATCACTTATCAGGACAGATTCGAACGACGAAAAGATATTAAGAATCTAACACCAGGGGAAGTGCGAGACAGGAGAATCTCAGACACCCAAGGGTAAGATTTCCAGTCTCGGACGAAGCTTGCTGAGTCCGAGATGATTGAAATCTACAGACCCTAAATGTGCAAACACAATATTTGCCGGTAAACTGCACGTGATTTTTTTGTCTTACACTAGTGTAAGACAAGGAAATATCACACCGCTAAAAATAGGAACTGCTGTGTCTCAAAAGTGAGAAAAAGACAGAGTTTTGAAGGCAGCACCGCAAAATCTAAAAGATACGCGTTATAGTGTTTTCGAACAATTCCCGCAAGAGGTAATCGAACGCCGAAATGTGCTTTACCCGATTTTCAAACGCGAACAACGTCGTGGGAATAAAAATGTACGATTTAGGGACGACAAATTGTTTGTGAATGGGAGGCGTATCTATGCAGAAGATGTCATGGCTGAACAAGATGGTAACTATAATCCGAATTATGAAAGGAACACACCGAATCAAACACCAAGAATACACATTGATGATATAAGAACCGACCAGAATCGTACCGAGCAGAACATCCTCCGTCAGCATTTCGGTCCACCAACACGACCAAATCCTGTAACATCAATTAACCCAGCCTAGGACAGGCCAACAAGAGAACAGTGTATTTCATACAATAATGTAACATAAAAACATCTATCAAATTAAAAAATTTCATGTCTAAATGTTTGTGGTCTAAAGAAAAAACTTGAATATGAAGAATTGTCAGATTTAATAAATGAATATATTTTTATTTGTATAGAATCTAAGGTTGATAAACTTGATATTTTGAAGGTACCAGAAGGGTATACAGAGTTTACAAAATATAGAACACAGTTTAAAAAGAAATCAGGTGGTATAACTATTTTTTATATAATATCTCTATCCAAAAATATAGAATTTATTGGAAATGATTGTGATTTTATTCTTTGGCTTAGGCTTCATTTCGATGAAAAAAAAACTACTTTTGGGTGTGTTTATATCCCACCTGAAAACTCAAAGTATTTTTCACAAGAAGCATTCATTGAGATAGAAAACGAATACATTAAATTTAAGGATGAAAATGCATATTGTGCATTAATTGGAGACTTTAATGCACGTACTAGTGTACTAAGTGACTATGTAGAACCAAATGATGAATTGTTACAAATTTTGAATATTGATGGTTTAACTGATTTTAGTGAGTATTTACACGAGCACTACAAGTTGAAATTGTACAATATACCACTACATAGAAGTAGTGAAGATACTGGTCGTGTCAATAATGTTGGTTACAAAATGATCAATTTTTGTAAAATAATAGCTTGTTTATAGCAAATGGAAGGGTTGGGGTAGATGAAGGTAAAGGTAAGATTACTTGTAATAATGCAAGCCTAGTAGACTATTTTGTTGTTTCTTCTGAGTTATTTCCATTTATATCTGAATTTGCTGTTATTGATTTTGACCCGTTATTATCAGATGTTCATTGTCGTTTACATATAAATCTTTCTATTGTGTCACCTGACAATCTGAATGACAATAGAGAGCTAACGGTAGGTGCGGTCAAGCCTAAACGTTGGGTCTCTAATCAGTCAGACGAGTTTGTTGACAGTGTTGAAAATAAATTCGACATTGATAATCTGGTGAATAGAATAGATCTATTAGACGCTAATTCGGCGTCTTTGCCCAAGAGCTAAACGATATAATTTTAGAAGTCAATCAGATTTATACTGATTCTGCTAAAGAAACTTTTGGTTCCTCGCGTATAGGAGATGGACGTCACTCAAATACTAAAAAATGTGAGCAACCATGGTTTACTGATACATGTAGACAGAAGCGTAAAGCCTTTCATGGTGCGAAAAAACTAAATAATTTATACAAGACTGAAAACAGCAGACTAGAATTAAAAGCTGCCAGTAAGTCGCATAAATTAGAGATGGATAAAAGTTATAATGAATACCAATTTAAACTTGAAAATGATACGCGGAATGTCTATAAGTCAGATCCTGCTGAATTGTGAAAAATTTTAAATAAATTAAACGGTTCCCGGGATAGAAATATAGATATTCCCATTGAAGAGTTATATGAATATTTTAAGAAAATGAATTGTGATGAAAATAATGACGTCACTAATGATTTTAATATTCCAGATAACTTTGATGAATTAAATAATGAGATATTAAATGATAAAATCACAGAAAATGAGATTTTTTCTGCGGCTAAAAACCTTAAAAATGGGAAGGCTGCAGGGTACGATATGGTGGTCAATGAGTATATTAAGAGCTCTCTTCATTTATTAATGCCTTTCTATGTGTCTTTATTAAATAAAATACTTAATACTGGCATTTTCCCAGAGATATGGTCATTGGGAATAATCTTACCTATTTATAAAAATAAGGGAGATCGTCTTAATCCCGATAATTACAGAGGTGTTACGCTTGTGTCTTCCGTTGGAAAATTATTCACAGCAGTGTTAAATACTAGACTGACAAAACTTGCAGATTATATTGAATTAATACCAAATGTACAAGCAGGGTTTCGTAAAGGCTATTCCACAGTTGATAATATTTTTATTTTACATGTCTTAATTGAATTATATTTATCATTAGGGAAAAAATTGTATTGTACTTTTATTGACTTTTAAAAGGCATTTGATACGGTTTGGAGGGTTGGGTTATGGCAAAAAATGATACAAAAGGGGATAAGGGGAAGATTTTTATTGTTATATTCAACATGTATGATAATATCAAATCTTGCGTTAAGGTTGGAACAGATATTTCTGGCTTCTTTGCGTGTGAAGCAGGAGTTCGTCAAGGGGAAAATTTGTCTCCCTTCCTTTTTTCTGTATTTCTTTCAGATCTTTGGGAATATTTTAATATTAATAACGTGACAGGTCTACAGTGAGTATCTACAAAATGCCAGGAACAATTAAGAGTTTTTTTTTATTAATATTTGTTCTGCTGTATGCTGACGATACAATTATTTTAGCTGAATCAGAAACGGAGTTACAACATTCTTTAACAGTATTTGAAAATTATTGTACTGAGTGGAAATTAACAGTGAATGTTAATAAAACTAAAGTCTTGATTTTCTCCAAACGTAAATTCAGAAAAAATACAAATTTGAAATTGTATGGATCTGAGCTAGAAATTGTGGATTTTTATTCATATTTGGGAATATTATTTAATTATATCGGGAAATTTACTGTTGCGAAAAAGAGGCAGACAGAACAGGCACAAAAAGCC
>MJUU01059008.1:0-11704 GCA_002080025.1 Modiolus philippinarum | reverse complement strand
AATGTCATAACACGCCATAAACACTACAATATACCCCTTTCATGCAACCGGTAGAATTCGAAAATTCAATACATCAAGAGGATAATTGATTAAAAGCTTTTTATGAACAATCGATCTTAAGTTATAGAAAAAAAAATCTACCAGGTCGTTCATTTTAAGAATAGACATATAGAATTTGACTTCCTTTTGTAACTTCAATGTGCAATTTCAATTTGGCATTGACGCATTTCCATTTACATGGTTAAAAACTGCCGCAGAAGTGTTTACATTTTATGACATTTCAATACATGTGAATTTTTAAACAATACAATTTACAAGTGTGAATATATAGTTTACCGGATGTAATACCGGTACAAAATTGCATTTACGTGCTGACAAGATCAGTTTAAACAAACTGGCTATTAGTAAGTTAATTTTCAATAAGTAGTACCACAATTTAGATACGAAGTGGAACGCCAGGGCTATCTGAAAAGTCTGTCAAGTTCAGGACAACGCTAATTCTCCAAGTGCAGCACAAATTAAAGCAAATCTGTCAGAAAACAACAATTTTATCGATGAAAGACAACACAAGGACAGTCATTTAAACAGAACAGTTAGTCTGTCAGTTAAGGAAAACGCAAATTCTGTGAGTGTAGCACAAATTACAGCAAAATCTGTCAGTTCTAGACATCGTTAATTCGACGATTTAAAGACAACGCACAGACAGAGCAAAAGAAAGGCGAGTCTGACATTTCAGGACAACGCCAATGCTGTTGACAGTGAAAGTCAATACAAACAAGGTGAAAAGGGACGGCTAGTCTGTCAGTTCGAGTGTCACAAATTCTGTCAGTCAAAGAAAACACAAAGGCACTTAAACATAACGGTGAGTAGTGAAGGTATTAAGGATACTTGTTTCTTGGCTTCAGTAATAGAAAATAGCGAATTAAGACAAAGCCATGGGAAATGTTTAAATTTTTAAAATTTATATGTAAATGTAATTGCGAATTTCATTTTTTTAGTACAAATGACACTGACTAGATGAAATTCAATATAATAGTATATCAATTGAGAAACACAACATTTTTTCTAATGATATCATGTAAATACCAACAACGAGTCTGGTTTTAATATTATAACTTAATAAAAAAAAAAATCGGCAATTGACATTTTCCTAGATTAACTCATTTACAGTGTGACGAGTGCTGTTAACAGAACAGGACATGCTTTCTCTTCCGGAGCTCCTGTCACTTTCTGGAGTTCACACTGTGAGTGCCTTGTTTCGAATGTTGTGATTTGATTCTTGTGCTTTGTAGCTGTCTTCCGTAATTGTGTTCTATGTTCTCGTTTTGGCCATGTCTTTAGACTTCGATTTTTGTAAATGCCACTCCTTTGTTCCTTCGGTATTCTATTGCCGTTGTTTTAGCATGTTGCTGAAAAATTAAACGCCGTCAAAAATACTAGTAGAAATTTCGGTAAAATAAGTTCACCTCAAGATCTCCAGGAGTGACGGTATTTTGGTTGTGCTTTCCACTTTGATCTAGAATATAAATCTTTCATAAATTAGCCAATTGCAAAAATCTTGAAAAATCTGACAACTTTGCAATTTAATAGTTTTCTTTCATGTTTTGTAGTTTTCTTCAAGTTCTTCTTGACTTTAAAACAATAAAGCGCAATGAATTCAGACTACAGTATTTTTTCTATAACGCAAACTTTGCGAAACAACGCAACCATTTGCGTTATAACGCAAACATTTGCGTTATTACGCAAAATAATAACAATAAAAGTTTTGTGGCGCTAATACGCTTCCGTAGATTTGTGCAGGTATTACGCAAAAAAAAATTTGCAAATTGTATTGACGAAAAATAACTTTCATATAAATTAAATGTCCTTGAATTAATACTTGATACCAAGAGTTTATCTGTCATGTCATAAGAAGTCCGAGCCAAACACAGAGATTTTTGTAGAAAAATGAAGACAAGTTCTAGAATGGAAGTTGCTTCACCATCGAAAAAAAAGGCACAGGGTACCAGTGAATAGAAAGAGGATATTTTGGAATTTTTTTTTGTCATAATTACCCATAATACACATGAGCCCTGATATCGTAGGAACATGCACCTTTTATTCATTATTTGATTCTGATGTCGTCTGTGAGTTAGTATTTGTTACGGTGGTATTGATTTGGCATCTTCCATTCTATAGCTCTACAGTTTACCAAAAGGAAAAACAGAAGGGTACGTCATTAAAACCTATCCTTTCAATAATATGCTCTTGTTGTTTTATTAACAAAGCTTTTCAAAACAAAAAGCAAGAGTTTTCATTCTGATTATAAACTTTCTGAAACTTGCACTCCTTGCTTTTTGAAATACAGATGTATTTTGATTTTTGGTTTTTAAAACTTGTTTAGACTCCAATAAAGTTTAAACAAGAACAACAATAAAAGCGTTGTGTCATTGCTTGGTTCTATTATGTATTTTTGGCGAATTTGTCTTTGTTGCATCCACTCCATATCTTTTTATAGTAAATGTAATTCACAAACTCAGTTTATGCTAATTTTCAGATCAATGTTGGTAAAACGGATGAAAAGTATTTCCCTATGTGTGTTTTTATGCATATACAGTTTAGGTAAGTTCCAGTATCTATTTATGCTGCACTTAGATGGAATTAAATTCATATCAAGAATCAAAGCAACAAAGCAAACTAGATTTGCAATTGCAAGCAATAGCTGATGTCGCCCCTGGCAGCCAATTCGACGCTTCCATCTTGTTCGCAGCGTCAAAATCTACCTAGAAATCAAATTTCGTTGAAATCGGACAAAGTTGAAATTTCGACGTATTTTGGCAGCCATCTTGGAATTGTCGGCCATTTTGAATTTTTTTTTGCTGCATGCCCATCTTCTAATAGTGATTCAACTTTTTGCCAAATATGAATGAAATCTTTTAAGGCATGTTTGAGATTTGATGATTTTTATGGAAATCCGAAATATGCAAAACACTGATGTAACTGGGTAGCCATCTTGAAAAAGGCAGCCATTTTGAAATTTTTTTTTGGTGGAGGCACAACTTCATAAGGTGATCCAACTTTGTACCAAATATGAATGAATTCTGTCAAGGCATCTCTGAGAACGAAGCCGGACAAAAATCATTGGAAGAAAGAAAGCGTAATAATAATAATAATGATAATAGAGAAACGGACAAAAAACAATATGTCGTCCCGACTACGTCTGGGGCGACATAATAATTTAAAAAAAAATGAATAAATAATAGTAATGACAAAGAATTTATAATACAATCAGTTTTGTAAAATCACTCGAACAACACGGACCCAGTTAATCAAGTGCACCGTATAGTAAGAATCTCTTGGTTGTAAGACGCCTATAAATATAATTACTGTGGCAGCTAGTTGTTTGTTACAGCTGGGTCGATGCCTGGAGGACTGTAAGTCCCCGAGGGTATTCAGCAGCCAAATAGGACGGTGATGGCCCGAAAACCAATTTTGTTTTTGAAACTTGTAATCAAAAAAAAATTGTATATTTTGTTGAAAACGTAGGAGTATCTCCCCTATGCAAAGCTCTATCTTAACATGCTTAAGCTGAGTTTAGCTTTCCATTTTAGATTACATTTGCTCTCTATATCATATATATGAAAATATAGAGAATGTAGACAATGATTTTATTAATCAAGTAACTTGTGAAATTTCTGATGTCTTTTTGAAAGCTGCTAAACTTACTTTTGGTGTATTTAATACTCGTAATAGCAGTCGACCTAATGATAATGTATCAAATAAAGATTGGTTTACCAAAGATTGTAAAAAGGCCAGAAAGGAATTTAGAAAGTCGAAACGGCTTTTAAACATTATGGATCAAATATCAGAAAAACATTATAAGAAAAAAATGGATGAAAGTATTAAGTAGTATCATAATAGTTTACGCTTGGAAATGAAAAAATTACGTAAGAAAAATCCTAGAGAATTTTGGAAGATTTGGAATAAGTTTGAGAAAAAAAATAATAATAATATTAGTATTGAATCGTTGTTTAATTTTTTCAAAGAAGTAAACAAAAATAATTATGAGGGTGAAAATTATATTCTTAACAATGATTTAGATAATGAATGGAATAAAACATTGAATGATCCTATTACATTGAATGAAGTGTTAAAAGCTGTAAAAAATATGAAGAATAATAAGGCACCTGGTGATAATTTGATTGTAAATGAATATGTTGTATCAACTATTGATTTTATGTCTGATCTTTATGTTAATTTGTTTAATTTGATTCTGGATACAGGTATAATGCCAGAGGCTTGGTTAATAGGTAATGTTGTTCCTATCTATAAAAATAAAGGTAATAAAAATGAACCACAAAACTATAGGCCTATAACTCTATTATCCAGTCTTGGAAAACTATTCACATCAATTTTAAATTCTAGATTATGTGAATATTTAGATTAATCTCAAATTTTACTAGAAAATCAAGCTGGTTTTAGATCGGGTTATTCCACGAATGACCATATATTTACATTACATGCTTTGTTTGAATTGTTGAAATTAAAAAAAAAGAAACTTTTTTGTGCCTTCATAGATTTTGAGAAGGCATTTGACCTTGTTCAGAGAAATTTTTTGCTTTTTAAATTGTTGGAAAATGAGATAGGGGGGAAATTTTTTAGGATAATAGAAAATATGTATCAGAATGTTAAGTCGAGACTTATCCATAACAACGAAAAATCTGATTTGTTTAATTGTGAAATTGGTGTTCGACAAGGAGAAAATCTTTCTCCGGCACTTTTTGCGGTCTATTTAAATGATTTGCAACATTATTTTGAAGGGAAAGATCTAAATGGTATTCGGTCAATTTCTTCTGATTTTGAGAATGAATTGACTGTATAACTTAAGATGTTTCTACTTTTATATGCTGACGACACAGTATTATTTTCAGAAAGTAGTAATGATTTGCAAAATATGTTAAATGTTTTTGCCGATTATTGTGATAAATGGCAGCTTAGAATCAACATAAACAAAACGAAAGTCTTAATTTTTACCAAATGGAGTATTCACCGAAATTTAAGATTTTATATACACAATAAAGAAATAGAGATTGTTAAAAATTATAAATATCTGGGAGTTTTCTTTTCGAAAAGTGGTTCTTTCTTACATACCAGAAAATATCTATGTGAACAAGCAACGAAGGCAATGTACGGAATTTTAAAAAAATGTCGAGATAATAGCTTAAGTATTGAATGTATGTTCGAATTATTTGATAAAATTGTTGTTCCCATCCTGCTTTACGGATCTGAAGTTTGGGGCTTTGAGAATTTTGACTTAATAGAGCGGGTGCACTTAAAATTTTGTAAACTTATTTTACATGAAACAATCAACCCCTAGCTGTATTGTATATGCAGAGTCAGGAAGACACCCAGTTATCTTAAATGCGAAAGTGCGTATGATTAACTTCTGGTGCAGACTTTTAAACGGAAAAGAAAGTAAAATTAGCAGTCTTCTATATAAACTACTATATGTAAATTTTTGTAACTATGGTTTTGAATTTAAATGGGTATCATTTATTAAGAATATTTTTGAAAATTGTGGTATGCCTAATATTTGGCAAAACCAATTTGCAGATAAATGGGTTTCTTCCAGTGTCGAACAGAAATTGAAAGACCAGTTTATGCAAAACTGTTTGTCTGAAATAAATTTGTCCCCAAAATGCCTTTGTTACAGAATCTTCAAAACAGACATTAAATTTGAAACATATTTACTGAAGTTATCTTCAAATAATTTGTACACAATGTGTAGATGTGGTAGTCATCACCTACCGATAGAATCTGTCGAGAAACGAGAGATTGTGTCATCTCTGTGACTCATCGGACATAGGTGATGAATACCATTATATTATGTCATGCTCTGCTCTAAAAAATGAAAGAAGAAGGTTAATTCCAGAATTTTGTAATACACGACCAAATGCTTTCAAATTCAATCAACTTTTTAATTCTGATAATATTGTTATTCTTGAAAAATTATGTAAATTCATAAAAATTGTAAATGAGAAAGTACATCCTCCTGGTTGAAATTTCTGTACAATCCATACATGTGTGTTATTGTATTTATATGTTATTTATATATTATCTCTTTAAATATGTTTATGTAGTTTATGAGAAATAAAGTTAAGTTCAGATCTATATAAGGAATCAAAAGGGCTAATTAATTTTTATTTCCCATAGTTTGTGTCCAGCAAATTACTGGGTCAAGCCCTTTATTATGTCCATCTAATTATTGTGTCAAGCTGTTTAGATTAAATTACACGTGTTCAAATTGCAGTGGTCGACATATGCTGCTTTCGTTTTATGCTGCGCTCGGTGTAGCATAGCCCTTTATTTAGTACTAAAATTACTAATTTTGCTTTGATACTGATTATGTTACATATTTAGATAAGATTGCTGAAACATTTTATTAAAATGTCATCTAAAATGTCAAAGTGGCACGTCTGCCAAGTAACATATCCAAGCGATGACTCAATTTAAAATCTAATAAGAAATAGAGTGTGCAAATTACCAATTTTGCCTGTCAGATCGTTGGGCATGCTTCAGTACTTTTCACATGCAAAGGGGGTCACTGAATCAAAATGCTTGTCAATCCGGAATTGTTTCACGATCACTTAAGCGTTTGAGAACTCGGATATTGTCAAAATGAACAGTCAAATATGCAAAGTGAAAGTAGCATGGCAAAGGGGGTCACTGAATCAAAATGCTTGTCAATCCGGAATTGTTTCACGATCACTTAAGCGTTTGAGAACTCGGATATTGTCAAAATGAACAGTCAAATATGCAAAGTGAAAGTAGCATGGCTTTTTTTCATATAAGTATATGTACTACTTTTGACTATGCCAGCAGCTAATCGGTCATTAAATAGAATCAAACATTTAGATCCTATGTGTAATTTGATTTCTATCAGCTTAAATACACATTTTCCACTATAGTCTTCCAAACGTTAGGCCTAAGAAAATAAATTGTGTGTTTGGGGTAACATGGTTTTCAAAGTTAGGTAGGATAGGTAGGAAAAACGTTTTTTTTAAATATTTTTTTTTACATTGTAGTAATGGAGGAACATTTCTGACTTTAACAGTGCTTGTTGTAAAATAGGCAAAAGAAAGTTAGGGTAGGCATAAAATTTAAGGTAGGGTCGGGTTACCCTAAACTCACAACTTTTTTTTCTAGGCCTTATCATTTTATCAGCACTGAAGAGACTTAAGTCGTAAAAGTTGGCCATCTGGAGAAACTAAATTTACAGTAAAATAGGTATTTATTTACTTGCATTAAAACACGTCATAAGCATGTTCTCTATTGCAGCAACGGAAATACATTTGAACACAAATAAAGATGTGGAATATTATATGTCCGACTTCAGTAATCTGTCATATAACAGTAAAATACTTTTATTCAAGTTAAAAGAAGAGTATGGAGGTATCATATGGCTACTTTCCCAACCAAAGACATATTCAGAACCAATGTATAAAATAAATATTGGCGCCATGGATGATACACAGTCTGTGTTTCGTAAGAGTATCGGGGGTGTGCGTCCGGTTGTAGACATTTATTATGGAGACGAATTAGGCGAAACTGAGTACAGTGAATTCTGGGTAGGCTGGCAAAACAATGAAGTTAAAGTAGGAAGAGGTTCCGTTATCAACAGAAATGTATTTCTATCATATGATGAGGAGTGTCCATTTGCAATCAAAGATATGAAAATCACATCAAGGTCAGAGGTCACTTGGATATTTGATTCAACTTCTGGTAGGTAGAAGATACGGTGTTTGCAGGGTATTAATTTGCTGTTATAGAATTTTGTAAAATTTGTTGTGTTTTAGCATGAGTATTGATCGGGGCACCGTTTCTGATCGCAAACTATGAAATTGAACATTTCAGCATTTTACATTGAAATGATAGGTGTTTTTTTTTCTTTCCTTCTATTTTCCTTTATTTATTTTTTTTATCATTATATTGTTTACATTTAAAGAAAATATATCATCGTTGAAATAAGAGAAATAGATTATGAAAGAAAATATATCCAATTAGCACAAATATTAGCTAAATTGCAGAAGACAATACATCTACTTTAATAACGTCGGTTCATCATATGGTCTTCATTTAGGCAAGATTTTCGATATTTTTAGACTCCTTCGTTTCATTCTTAATTAAGGACCCATGATGCTCTTTTTTTTTCTTTTCAGAACTCTATACATCTCAAAGAAGAGTCTTAAAAAATTTATATCATCTAGCTGAAAAAAAACTTTATCAACAATTTAGATCTCGGCATTTTTTTTTTCAACAATATTTTTGTCTTTCAGGGTCTAATAGTACATCACAAGCCAGTGATACACCACAGAGTCACATGATGACTCATAATTACAAGTCTGCAAACAACTGTCCCGTATTTCATATGTTACAATTTTCCATAACCGGAAGTCATATGGAATGTTGCATGCTTTGTACGCAGAAGTCAGACTGTTATGCTTTAAATTATAAGGACGAAACATTTAGATGTGAGCTTTTTACAGATAGTGCTGTGAATGGGACGTTAGCCAAATATGTCGTCCAAGTTCTGTAGGGCTCCATTACAACTCGAGTTTAGATGTTCAAAAATTTGAATTGCATGCGTATCAAAGGCCTGAACAATGTTATAATTAATATGATAAAAAAAAAATTTGTCGTTACGATGAGATGACAGGACTCTACAATAAACTTTGTCTCAGCTTATCTCTACGGACAAATATCAATTAAATTGTTTGTCCAAATATCTAACTTATTTTCCGACTTTTGCTCTGATACAGAGATAAAGACTAAAAGGATGCAATAACAAATAGAAACATTACATGCAGTCATAACACATTTATCTGTTTCTTGGAAATACATCTTCACAAATTACAGCTCCTTTTACGCACAGTGCCTCTCCTGCATGTTAATGTTGACCTACCTCTTATCCTCGAAGTAACTATATGTTTCTTAAAGAAGAAAACACTTTAACTCAAATTACAACTACTTTTACGTATAATGCCTCGCTTGCATGTTCATGGTGACTAATACCTCTTGTCGTCAAAGCTACTCTATAAAAATTATCTTTTCGTTAATGGCATCAATACTGCTGGCTTTTACGATGAAGTCTTTTCAAAGTATAAATATCGGCGTCTTATAATTCCAACTTATCTTCTTCTGTGTCTTCTTAGACAGATGCTTGTATAATGGTTGATTGATCGGAGAGTTTCTTATTCTCCTAGTCTCTAATACTTTCTGGTGTTGCAGTATTCACCATTGGTCTCTCACTAGCTATGCCTTCAATCTCAGTTGCTCCCTAAAGGCGGAAAAGAATTCCAAAGCGGTATAGGTCTTATTAACCACTTCTGGGTCATTTGGCCTTTCAATCATAAAATTCCTAAAGAACAAAAATTGGAAAATGTGATGTTTCAAATCATCAATAAAATATTGTGAAAGTCAAAGCATCATTAAAAAATGAAAGCAAATGGCATATAATTATGGGGAAAAGTGTCATATTTGAATAAAATGTATGAATATTGTGTTGGAATCTGAGTGAAAGGGAATTGTTCATGGTGGAGCAGGACATGTCACCCAGAATGTAAATATTTCAAATTTGTATTAGATTTTTAAACCTCACTTTCTTTGCCCATTTCTGTAGTAACTCCTTTAATACTGACTGCCTTTGCTCATTCTGAAGGATCTGTTGTAAAAGTAAACTTACAGAAACTTAGCTATTTTTTATTTGCATCAGGATTGCTAAAAGCGCTTTTGTAAAAATTACCATCCTTCTCATTGATAAAAGTTTGGTTTTTTTTTTGTCAACATGGCATGATTACATTTCGAAGAAGTGAATATGTTCAAATTTTATAAATGAGATACAGTTTCATGGGTCTTATCCATACTTACATGTACTATTTACTTATTCTACAAAATACTGAGTTAAAACTCACTGTTTATATTTGATCCAAACCATTAAGGATGGTCACTCCTCAGGTTCATGATATCATGGTTTTGAAATTAGTATCTATATTTATTGGAACATTGATCATACATCATTTTAAGCAAAAAATAGTGATAGGTCAGTGTGCCCATGTTTGAGATACAAGTGCCTGAATTTTTGGCGGGAAATCAGACTCCTCTAGATTTTTCATTTATTTAACATTAAGGCAATTGACCTTTGAAATACAATGAAGATATATCAAGAATATCATCAAATTTTGTCAAAAGTTTATTTAAGATGTATTGAAATAGATTTTGAAAAGAAAAATGGGGGTCAGTGAGCAAAATTTTCTGATGCACCGTGATGGATAAAATATGAGAATTCCGAAAGTCAGAGACACTTTAAAAAAAATTTGAGGAGTGACCATCCTTAACATGTGCATGGTGCAAGACAGCAAAGAAAGGATGTTTACAAATCAACTTTAAAAAAGTAATATTTAGTTACAGGCCAATGGGATGGCCGAGGGAAGCAACCAAGCATTAAAACCTTTAAAATAAGTTGTGATAACACGTTAGCAATTCATAATATTGACCATGCCAGGGGGACCCGAAAACTTAATGTGTGTTATCAGCAGTGTCAATTAGTGATGTTCCGATGATCGATTATAATCGATAATCGATCGATTTTCACATAAAATCGATTAATCGAATATAATTTTCAATAATCGATAATCGGATGCCAGTTAAATTTTGCAGAAAATTAAACATTTTTTGTCTGATAATTCTAGAATGGGTGATAAATAGTAATAATATTGTTTATCAGAAGTTGAGTTCTTTTAATATAGCATACTGTTTAGAATTGTTTTTAAGCAACATGTTATAATCATGATAAATACATCGGCATTTTCAAATGGACAGTGAAAATTGATATATGTTTGAATTTATGCAATATAACAGCACAGCAAACATGGTTAAAACCAAACTCTATTACCACTATAAGGGTATCCGATTTTAATCGATAATCGAATCGGAAGGTACATCCGATTATTCCGATTAATCGATTATAATTTTTGTATCCGATTCCCAACACTAGTGTCAATCTTGAGATACAACAGTTACTAGTATATCGTGAAATCTGTGCAGTTTTGCCCATTTCCTCTTGCATATTCAGCTGTAGGATTTCCATGTTATACATGGTAGACCGGAATTCCTTCGCACTTGATCATCAAAATTAAAAAAATAATAGCTATTTGTTCTTAAAAGTTAGTTGCAGATCAAATACAAGTTTACATTTGATGTGACATTAAATGTACAATGACGAAAATCATGCCAGATTGACGTAGGAGATAATTTCAATGTTCGTCAGCCGTATGAAAATTCGAATACCGTATAGCGGGTTATTTTCGCGGGTCAAAAATTTCGTGAATTTGGGTGAAAAATGTATGCCAAATATTTTTGCGTTTTATATGTTCGCGCATTATCAAAGATCTTATATATATCCTAAGAATACATAAATTATTCGCGGAATTTATTTTCGCGATTTAAGTCCATCCGCGAAAATTAAAACCCCGCGAAAATTTCCCGTTATACGGTATCCAACCATGACTATTTTTTTCAAAATGACAAAAAACGTCAAGTTCCCGAGTTCATTGCCAAAGTAAATGTACGTACAAAGTCCACACAAAATCAAAATACGTGGTAAGACAACAAACCTTTGAATGCCAACGAAAATGCTGTATGTTCCTTTTAAACTCGACGTTGGGGA
>MJUU01059007.1:26721-60637 GCA_002080025.1 Modiolus philippinarum | reverse complement strand
ACAGCGTCCCGGGAGAGAGTCGAGACGGATATTTACATGTAAACAGGGCGGATTCACAACTAAAAGCACATCTATACCACAAGACACCAGAAAAAATGCATTCCCGAGTTGTAACGGGTCGAAAACTAATAAATAGCGAATAAGGAACGAATAAGTAACAGTTCCAGGAGAGAGTGGAGAAGGATATAAACATGTAAACAGGGTGGATTCACAACTACAAGAACAATTCTAGCACAAAAAAAACAAAAAATGCATTCCTTAGCTGTAACGGGTCGAAAACGAATAAATAGCGAATAAGGAACAAATAAGAAACAGCGTCCCAGGAGAGAGTGGAGACGGATATTTACATGAAACAGGGTGGATTCACAACTAAAAGCACACCTCTACCACTAAATACCAGAAAAAATGCATTCCCTAGCTGTAACGGGTCGAAAACGAATAAATAGCGAATAAGGAACGAATAAGTTACAACGTCCCGGGAGAGAGTGGAGACGGATATTAACATGTAATTAGGGTGGATTCACAACTAAAAGCACATCTATACCACAAGACACCAGCAAAAATGCATTCCCGAGTTCTAACGAGTCGAAAACTAATAAATAGCGAATAAGGAACGAATAAGTAACAGTTCCAGGAGAGAGTGGAGAAGGATATAGACATGTAAACAGGGTGGATTCCCAACTACAAGTACAATTCTAGCACAAAATACCAGAAAAAATGCATTCCCTAGCTGTAACGGGTCGAAAACGAATAAATAGCGAATAAGGAACGAATAAGTAACAGCGTCCCGGGAGAGAGTCGAGACAGTTATTTACATGTAAACAGGGTGGATTCACAACTAAAAGCACACCTCTACCACTAAATACCAGAAAAAATGCATTCCCTAGCTGTAACGGGTCGAAAACGAATAAATAGCGAATAGGGAACGAATAAGTAACAGCGTCCCGGGAGAGAGTGGAGACGGATTTTTACATGTAAACAGGGTGGATTCACAACTAAAGGCACACCTCTACCACTAAATACCAGAAAAAAAAATGCATTCCCTAGCTGTAACGGGTCGAAAACGAATAAATAGCGAATAAGGAACGAATAAGTAACAGCGTCCCGGGAGAGAGTCGAGACGGATATTTACATGTAAACAGGGTGGATTCACAACTAAAGGCACATCTATACCACAAGACACCAGAAAAATGCATTCCCGAGTTGTAACGGATCGAAAACTAATAAATAGCGAATAAGGAACGAATAAGTAACAGCGTTCCAGGAGAGAGTGGAGAAGGATATAAAAATGTAAACAAGGTGGACTCACAACTAAAAGCACATCTCTACCACTAAATACCAGAAAAAAATGCATTTCCTAGCTGTAACCGGTCGAAAACGAATAAATAGCGAATAAGGAACAAATAAGTAACAGCGTCCCAGGAGAGAATGGAGACCGATATAAACATGCAAACAGGGTGGAATCAGAACTAAAAGCACATCTCTACCACTTAATACCAGAAAACATTCATTCCCTAGCTGTGACGGGTCAAAAACGAATAAATAGCGAATAAGGAACGAATAAGTAACAGCGTCCCGGGAGAGAGTCGAGACGGATATTTACATCTAAACAGGGTGGATTCACAACTAAAAGCACATCTATACCACAAGACAAAGGAAAAAATGCATTCCTGAGTTGTAACGGGTCGAAAACTAATATATAGCGAATAAGGAACAAATAAGTAACAGCGTTCCAGGAGAGAGTGGAGAAGGATATAAACATGTAAACAGGTTGGATTCACAACTATAAGTACAATTCTAGCACCAAATACCGGAAAAAATGCATTTCCTAGCTGTAACGGGTCGAAAACGAATAAATAGCGAATAAGGAACAAATAAGTAACAGCGTCCCAGGAGAGAGTGGAGACGGATAGAAACATGCAAACAGGGTGGATTCACAACTAAAAGCACACCCCTACCACAAGACACCAGAAAAAATGCATTCCCTAGCTGTAACGGGTCGAAAACGAATAAATAGCGAATAAAGGAACGAATAAGTAACAGCGTCCCGGGAGAGAGTGGAGACGGATATTTACATGTAAACAGGGTGGATTTACAACTAAAAGCACATCTATACCACAAGACACCAGAAAAAATGCATTCCCGAGCTGTAACCGGTCGAAAACGAATAAATAGCGAATAAGGAACGAATAAGTAACAGCGTCCCAGGAGAGAGTGGAGACGGATATAAACATGCAAACAGGGTGGAATCAGAACTAAAAGCACATCTCTACCACTTAATACCAGAAAACATTCATTCCCTAGCTGTGACGGGTCAAAAACGAATAAATAGCGAATAAGGAACGAATAAGTAACAGCGTCCCGGGAGAGAGTAGAGACGGATATTTACATCTAAACAGAGTGGATTCACAACTAAAAGCACATCTATACCACAAGAGAAAAGAAAAAATGCATTCCTGAGTTGTAATGGGTCGAAAACTAATATATAGGGAATAAGGAACGAATAAGTAACAGCGTTCCAGGAGAGAGTGGAGAAGGAATTAAAAATGTAAACAGGGTGGATTCACAGATAAAAGCACATCTCTACCACAAAACACCAGAAAAAATGCATTCCCGAGTTGTAACGGGTCGAAAACTAATAAATAGCGAATAAGGAACGAATAAGTAACAGCGTTCCAGGAGAGAGTGGAGACGGATATAAACATGCAAACAGAGTGGATTGACAACTAAAAGCACACCTGTACCAATAAATACCAGGAAAAAAATGCATTCCCGAGTTGTAACGGGTCGAAAACTAATAAATAGCGAATAAGGAACTAATAAGTTACAGCGTTCCAAGAGAGAGTGGAGAAGGATATTAACATGTAAACAGGGTGGATTCACAACTACAAGTAGAACTCTAGCACTAAATACCAGAACAAAATGCATTTCCGAGTTGTAACGGGTCGAAAAATAATAAATAGTGAATAAGAAACGAATAAGTAACAGCGTTCCAGGAGAGAGTAGAGACGGATATAAACATGCAAACAGGGTGGATTCACAACTAAAAGCACACCTCTACCACCAAATACCGGAAAAAATGCATTCCCTAGCTGTAACGGGTCGAAAACTAATAAATAGCGAATAAGTAACAGCGTTCCAGGAGAGAGTGGAGACGGATATAAACATGCAAACAGAGTGGATTCACAACTAAAAACACACCTCTACCACTAAATACCAGAAAAACGCATTTCCGAGTTGTAACGGGTCGAAAATGAATAAATAGCGAACAAGGAACGAATAAGTAACAGCATTCCAGAAGAGAGTGGAGAAGGATATCAACATGTTAACAGGGTGGATTCAAACCTACAAGTACAACCCTAGCACAATACCAAAAAAAAAGCATTTCCGAGTTGTAACAGGTCGAAAACGAATAAATAGTGAAAAAGGAACGAATAAGTAACAACGTTCCAGGAGAGAGTGGCGAAGAATATAAACATGTAAACAGGATGGATTCACAACTACAAGTACAATTCTAGCACAAAATACCAGAAAAAATGCATTCCCGAGTTGTAACGGGTCGAAAACGAATAAATAGCGAATACGGAACGAATAAGTAACAGCGTCCCGGGAGAGAGTGGAGACGGATATTTACATGTAAACAGGGTGGATTCACAAATAGAAGCACATCTCTACCACAAAACACTAGAAAAAATGTTTTCCCGAGTTGTAACGGGTCGAAAACTAATAAATAGCGAATAAGGAACGAATAAGTATCAGCGTTCAAGGAGAGTGTGGAGACGGATATAAACATGCAAACAGGGTGGATTCACAACTAAAAGCACACCTCTACCACTAAATACCAGAAAAAATGCATTCCCTAGCTGTAACGGGTCGAAAACGAATAAATAGCGAATAAGGAACGAATAAGTAACAGCGTCCCAGGAGAGAGTGGAGACGGATATAAACATGTAAACAGGCTGGATTCACGACTAAAAGCTCATATCTAGCACAAAATACCAGTAAAAATGCATTCCGAGTGGTAACGGGTCGAAAACGAATAAATAGCGAATAAGGAACGAATAAGTAACAGCGTCCCGGGAGGTAGTGGAGATGGATATAAACATGTAAACAGGGTGGATTCACAACTACAAGTAGATCTCTAGCACTAAATACCATAAAAAAATGCATTTCCAAGTTGTAACGGGTCGAAAACGAATAAATAGCGAATAAGGAACGAATAAGTAACAGCGTTCCAGGAGAGAATGGAGACGGGTATAAACATGCAAACAGGGTGTATTCATAACTAAAAGCTCAACTCTAGCACTAAATACCAGAAAAAATGCATTTCGGAGTTGTAACGGGTCGAAAACGAAGAAGTAGCGAATAAGGAACGAATAAGTAACAGCAATCCAGGAGAGAGTGGAGAAGGATATTTACATGTAAACAGGGTGCATTCACAACTACAAGTACAACCCTAGCACTAAATACCAGAAGAACATGCATTTCTGAGTTGTAACGGGTCGAAAACGAATAAATAGCGAATAAGGAACGAATAAGTAACAGCGTTCCAGGAGAGAGTGGAGAAGGATATAAACATGTAAACAGGCTGGATTCACAACTACAAGTATAATTCTAGCACTAAATACCAGAAGAACATGCATTTCTGAGTTGTAACGGGTCGAAAACGAAGAAGTAGCGAATAAGGAACGAATAAGTAACAGCGTTCCAGGAGAGAGTGGAGAAGGATATAAACATGTAAACAGGGCGGATTCACAACTACAAGTACAATTCTAGCACTAAATACCAGATAAAATGTATTCCCTAGCTGTAACGGGTCGAAAACGAATAAATAGCGAATAAGAAACGAATAAGTAACAGCGTTCCGGGAGAGAGTGGAGAAGGATATAAACATGTAAACAGGCTGGATTCACAACTACAAGTACAACTCCTGCACTAAATATCAGAAAAAATGCGTTTTCGAGTTGTAACGGGTCGAAAACGAATAAATAGCGAACGAGGAACGAATAAGTAACAGCGTTCCAGCAGAGAGTGGAGAAGGATATAAACATGCAAACAGGGTGGATTCACAACTACAAGTACAACTCTAGCACAAAATACCAGAAAAAAAACGAATAAAAATCGAACAAGGAACGAATAAGTAACAGCGTCTCAGGAGAGAGGGGAGATGTGTATGATAATGTCAACAGGCTAAGTTTATATCCAATACAGCTCTAGCACTGTATACAAGAAAAATTGCATTTCCGAGATGTACTTATTCTGTTAGGCTTTGGTTAAAAGAGCTTAACATATCCCTTCAGCACCTATGAACCCATTTGGGAGTACCTTTGATAGATTTTACTTAGTACCTTTATTTCCTTCTTTTGAGATGAAACCATTCCTATGGCACCATATCCTTTGTGTGCTTCTCCTATAATCTCTGCTAATACATTAATTCTTCCTTTCCTGTTGTTTGCTCCCTGTTGATGAATGCTATTGTTCCTTGGAGATTAGTTCATTATTTAGCATTGTTGTTTAGGATTTCCCTGTATCTCCTCTATCTTATTTACTTCACCTGCATGATTTCGTTTCGTTTTTTTTAATCAAATTAAAGCATTATTTTCTGAAGTATTTTCATATCTGGTGTTTATTATTGGTTATCGATGGGAACGGATAAAATAATACCTCTTTTTGTGCTCATCTTTCGCACTGTGTTTTCAAATTGTAATAATACTTTTGTCAACTACTGTATTTCCAACCCTCCCGTGTTGTTTTTTTTTCAAAGACAAAGCCATCATTTATATTTATTCTACCAAGTACCAAATATTTTATTTGTTCCTTTATGAAGTATTACCTTCAAAACGTTACTCTTATATGCTTCTATAGGCATATGTTTCTTATTTATCCCCGTATTTCCCTGATCATCATTCACACTGAACTTGCAAAAATGCCTTTTTAAATTAAATTCAAGAATAACATTTAACCATTATAGGAGATGCTATCTTAAACTGAAGGTATTGTGGCCTAGTGGGTCACAAAAGGATACCTCCACTCCACATTTTTTGCTAGAAACAGCAAAAAATGAAAATTTTAAAGTAAGAGAAGCATATCAACATTATGTCACAAGGACTGTGTTTAAAGTTTCATAAAAATCGATTCAGTGTTTCAAGAGTAGCTGATAGGAAAGATATCCCCATTTGCAAAGTCCATGTTTTACTACGTGAATCTGTGTTAAAGTTTCACGAAAATCTATTCAGTGGTTCATTGTTTATTTGGATTTCGTTTGGTTCAATGTATTTCAAACTTTTTTTTGTAATTATGCATCCCTATTGCTGCTAAGTAGAAATTAATTTCTGAAATTGCCAGACACCGCAATAAAATTATTTGAGGTATGGAGTTAATAGTGTGTTATGGTCTAGTGTGAATTTACTCCATATCCTTTTCTAAAAAAAATTACGGACGAGTACAGTATAAGAGATGGGTAACAACCTGCAATGTATCAATCAAATAAGATACTGAAATTGGAGTATGTCACAAAGACTGTATTAAACTTTCATGAAAATCTATTGGCTAATGGCAATGTGGCTAAGTCCTTGTGTTGCTACGGAAAATCCCAAAAATCAATTTAAGTCAAATACTGAAATAGGTGCCGCACATCTTCATTTTGGCTCAAACTGTGTTACAGTTTCCTGTAAATCTATTCAATGGTTAGGAAGAGTAGCAGATAAGAGGAGGGTACACTCATTTGTATTGAACAGACAGAAAGACAGACGACCTTATCGCTATATACCAAACTTTTCAAGCGGGAGTATAAGTTATAGTCATTAAACAATCAAGTCGGTATATCAGTGACCCTACTTGACCCGACTGACATGGGAGGTCGGGTGAGCAGGTCACTCCCACCGTGCAGGCTGAATATCATATACCGAAATGCACAGGAAGACCCTTTCACAGGTGTCTTGTTATTGACGTCAAAAGTGGGCCAATTTGAATTTAAAAATGAATATACCGAAGTATATATTTTTTTCATAATTTAATGATAGTCTTGAAATAAAAAAANATATATATGTATATCCAAAAAGAAGCCTAACTGCCGAAAACTTTAAAATGTAACTTCGAACTATAAGGTCAAATTAATTCAATCAAAATGACAACATGTTTCGTTTTCGAGACTCTTTTCCAACGATTCATGATTACATGATTACTGGCGCGTTCTAAAGCTGATTATTTGATTTGCAATGTGCTATTTTAAATGATGATTACATTATCACATTTATTTGAATACTAAAGAAAATGCTTAATTACTGAAGAAAATAGTTCATGACTATGTGATTACAAAACAAAAAAGTAGTCATTACATGATTTCTAGGAAACCCGCGACAGAGCCTCATTTTCCTTTAACTTGTCATATTGGGACAAAACATCATCAAGTACAATGAACCCTGACCTGTGCAGTATAAGTGATGTTAAGTTAATGCACACTCCGGGTGTACATTAAATGATTTATATGCACAGCAAGGACAAAGGAAAAAGGCTCATGTCATGTGCTAAAGAAGTATAATGTATACCCATTTCTATAATATATTTGTGCAAAGTTTACCTTTCTTATATTAGTAAACAATGTAGCTGAAAACAGCATAAAAAGTGGATGTTTTTCTCCATATTTTAGATTTTGTGTCAGTTTCCATGACAATAAAAACCAACAGTAACTATAAGGGTTGTTGCATCCCTTTTTACACCCCATTCAGCAAGATTTTGCAATTATTTTGTAGAGATTTGGCCTTCGTTTTCTGTAACATACAGCCGATTATTGATAAAATTTCTATTGTAACATATTTAAAGGAAAAACATAAAATCAAGAAACCCAAGCCATCATTCTTTGCTTCAATCAACACAATTTGAAATTCAATAAGAAACCATAAGAATGAGTATCCTTGCCTTTTATTTCTTTAAAAAAAAGTCAGCATTGTCCATATATTTGGCAATTTTAATAAGCATATATACTCAACAAAGCAACAATAATGCAACCATCATATGAAGACACACAATTGTAATCTTTGTTTAAATGAATTACCAACCACAGTTTGTCTTCTTATGTAGAAACAAAAATACAGTAGGAATGGATAAAATAAAAGGTATCTATTAACATAAGTTAGATATCGGTAACAACATAATAAACTATATATTTTTGTCCTTTTTTATTTCATATTTTAAACCAGTGGAAATATGCACGGATTCCCCCGCCAAATGTAAAGTTGTTACATGTGTTAAAAATTTTAATCATAGTTTCGGCGAACAGGAAGTAAATGAGCGAAATAAGCGACGCACCTGAAAAGGGGAGACACGGTACATGTGACCATACTAAAACTGCAGATCACATATCAAATCAATTGTACGTATAGAAGCTGAAAAATCTTTGACGAAACTTTTGTGTTGCTACATGTGTTCAAAATTTCAATTGTATAGTATCGGCTAGCAGGAGGTAAATGTGTGGCGGTCCTGAAAAGAGTACACACAATACAAGTCACCATACTGAAGCTTCAGACCAAATATCAAATAAATTGTACATATAGCAGCTTAGATATTTCTAACAAAAATTTTGTGTGATACATGTGTTCGAAATTACAATCATAGTACCGGCAAACAGGAAGTAAATGAGCGACGGACCTGCAAACTGGGAGACACGGTACAAGTGACCATACTAAAGCTCCAGACAAAATATCAAATCAATGGTACGTATAGAAGCTGAGAAATCTTTCGGACGTACGTACATGACGTACGGACTGACGGACAAGGGTGAAACTTAATGCCCCCGTGGCCTTTCAGCCGAGGCATTTAAAGTTTAGATCTACCATGTTACCATATCATTGGTAATTCAAGATAAATTTTCAGCCATTCTTTATCATTATAAATCTCTGAATAATCTAGTACACTTCAAAATTTGAAACTATGTCACTTAAAATTGAAATATAGAAAGAAGCCTGAATTTAATAAAGCACTTCTACTTTACCTTCTACTTTGGTCTCGCCCTACTTCTGTCCATGTCCACTGGTCTCGTCTTTATCTTAACCCTAACCTTGCACTTATTCTTGTATTAACCCTAACTTTCCTGTTGTTAGATCAGTAATGTTGTTTTTGTTCACGACTAACCCTAACCATTCTTACCTCCATAATATTTAGTTCTTTTCTAATATTTTCAATACCCCCTTTTATCCAACCTCTAACTCTTACCTAAGCTTTTATGAAAACTCTATATTCATGGTTAGAATGCTACTCTAACCATTGTAGATATCCCCTATTTATCTCTATCTTTAGTTGCTATGACAACTCTACATTCATTTATTTTTGCGAATGTTATTCAAGTATTCAGTAACTATTGAAGTTATCTCCCTAACTCAAACCTTAACACTAACCCAAGTTCCTATGACAACTCTATATTCATTCATTATTTATTTTCGAATGTTATTTCAATATCTCATGTTATCCCCTTTTATCCAACTTCTAACTCTAACCCTTAGTTGCTATGACAACTCTATATTCATTTTTTTAATGTTATTATTTCATTATTCTTTTAATATTATTTTATCATTATTTATCTAATTATTATTATTATCATTATTATTACTAATATTTATTATATTTATTAATTTTATTTATTATTTTTCATTATTATTGTATTTATTTATTTATTTATTGCATTTCATTATTATTTTACTTATTTATTTTATTTTATTTTATTTATAATTATTTTATTATTGTTTATTATATATTATTTAATTCTTTTTTAATATTTTTATTTAATTATTAAATTTTTGTTTATTTTGTTTATTATCTTTTATTATTTTATTATTATTTTTTTTTATTATTTTAATTTATATTAAATTAGAATTTAATTGTTATATTATCAAACTATTGGAGTTCTCTTCTTTTTAAACCTAACCCTAACCCTAATGTATATAACACTAACCCTTATGTATATAACCCTAACCCTAATGTATATAACAGTTACCCTAACTCTAATGTATATAACCCTAACCCTTATGTATATAACACTAACCCTTACCTTTATGTATAACCCTTACCCTTATCAGTTCTGTTAGCCTAACCATACTGGTGGATATCATAATTTATTGAAAACACATGTTGAAACGTCAACTATGACTATGAACTGACACAAAACATCAATATGAACATAACGTTATCCATAACTATGAACTTAAAATAACAAAACACATATGAACTACAAATACAAACATAAACATCAACATGAAGTGACACAACATATGAAAACAAATTGGCACGGGAGACAAAATGAACTAAATATAAAAGTACAATGATAAAAGATTACTTGATGAAAACATACTGATGTGAACACCAAATATAAATAGAAACGTTTATTATCAACATAAAGTAATACAAACTGTGAACACAAATTGATATTGAAACACACATCGAAACGTTAACTATGACTATGAACTGATACAAAAACATCAACGACATTGATATGACATTGATATGAACATAGCGTGAAATCTCAGATATGAATTAACATAAAATAAGGACACACTTTGATACGAAGACTTTAACAAAAATGGAAGACGAAATAAATATCAAGTGAAGGCAAATGGATACCAAAAATAATGAAAACAAAACCAACAATATATGACAACTTAATTACATCAATATGAACTGTTACATGAATACACAATATGAAACATGAAACATCAACATAATTACAACATAATATGACAATAAATTCGCACTATGAATATGAACTGAAACAAATCTCAACAACTTTGATATGACATTGATATGAACATAACGAATGAACACATAACATATGGAAGACGAAACATCAAGTGATATTATCAAAACAAATCGATACTGGATATAATATAATCTACAAATACAAACATAAATGTTAACATGAAGCAATACAAAATATGAAAACAAATTGATATTGAAGACAATTAAGCAATACATACAAGCATAAATGGTGAACGATCAACATAAGGTGATACAACATATGAAAACGCACTGATGTCAACAATAAATTCAAATAAAGACGTCTAAACATCAATATGAAGTGATACAACATGAAAACCTACGAATATGAACACAAACACAACAGAAAATGACAACTTAACAACATTAGCAATATAGCTAATATAGCTAAACAAAGAAATAACGTCAACTATGACAATGAAATGACACAGAACATCAATGACATTGATATGAACATAAGACCATTCATGACATATAATAAATGAAGTTATGAATGATAACAAGTAGAAGACGAAATAAACATTAAGTGATACTATGAAAACAAATTGATACTGAAGATAATATGAAAACTAATACCCAAGTCGTGTCCGTTAAAGGGGAAGTTCAGTCAAAAATCAAAATTTTATATTCTGTTATTTACATGTCAAACATCCATGATACGTCGACAGAAAAATTATATCTTTATCCATAAAGTCAGAAACCGTACTTAGAAATGTCAAGAAATTACTACTGGGGGTTCGCCATGTTTACATAGGTGGCGACACAATCGATATCACAACATCTAATTACCGCTGTACATGTATACTGCAGAAAAGTGACACGTACAATTATTATAGAAATAACATTGTGTTACAATGCGGAATTTATAAGTACATTTTCGCATTACAGTTTCGTTGTACTGGTCAGGTTTTCTGATTTTTCAAAATCATCTACCTGTATGATAATTTCAAAATCAACGAAATATTTTGTTTATTCTTTAGCATCTGAATAGGTGATCGTTTTATTATTTTCGTTCTCATATCAATAAGGTCATAGAAATTCTGGAAATAATCTCTTGATATCTGCTTTTAGGTTTTTTTCGTTTATTTTCACAATTTTTATGCAATTAATCTAGGATTCAAAAGGAATCTTTCCTAAACAAAATAATCCATGCTAATGCTAAAAAGAATAAATAAATCCTGCAAGCAGAATAATATTTATTGTATTCCCAAACCATCTCTGTATCGTAATTTCCGAGAGTTGTGAATATGTATATTTTTAATTTGTGTGACTACCTGCATGAGGTGATTGTATATTTTAACACAGTCGTAAAACATTCTGTCTGTGTATATTTCACTGTCGTCTCAATATACGCACGTGTCACTTTCTCCGGGGCAGAGCTGTCGGCTTACACAAATTACAAAATAACGCCTTAATGTATTTAAACAGTTTTGGGGGATCAAATATAGGTATGAAAATAAAATATCAAGAATTCCCCTCTTGAAGTTTTTATCCGGGTACAATTTCAAAATCAAATCCAAGATTTCATCTCTAGTAACTATACGGAATAAAGAGGATATGAAGAAAATATGCAAGGAACAAACTGACAAAACAAGGAATTTATCCTACTACTGTCCATTGAAGCTAAAATTTAATCTACATTTAACTAGACCCAGATTAAAATTTTATTGATAATAAAGATATATTCGGGTTAATAAATTGACTTTTTTATTCCATTTATGTTAAAATCCTATTTCTTGACCACGTGTCAGTCTTACCAGAAGCAGAGACATGATGTCTCCGTCAGAAGTAAGGGGAACTTGCGTAAGCAAGTCCTAATGCATACTTTCCATTTTCGATTATGTTTGTGATATACTAGTGTACTTTATTCCGTAACATACTCGGGGTATTTTGATTCCGGCTTAAATAATGTATTCCGGAAAGATTATTTGTCGTGAAATAAATACACTGTTACACTTGCCTTATAGGTTTGATTGATTGATTGATTGAATATTGTTTAACGTCTAATGAGCAATATTTCAGCTATATCAAGACGAGAACAAGTTTATTAATAAGTAATCACTTTGGGGTATGGAACGGGAAATTCTGACTGCCACTGGAAAAGTAGGGTGAAATCGAAAGGGGCGGGGAATTTAGCCTTGTAGCTGATCACCTACGGACCACTCAAAAAGAGCTTGCTACAAGGGTTCTTTAACGTGCAGGAAGCGTGGCATTTCTTCCAACATGTGGACCTGAGTTTACATCCCATCCGAAAGATGGGTTCTGTATTTATTAATCCCGCACAACCACGGAATGGGTCCTATTTGTATATCCCGGGGTTCCCTCGGGGTCAGCCCCGTTTAGGAGGGGTCATACCCCGCAAGCCGGAGATACTGGGTCCTAGTTCTGTATCCCGGGGTTCCCTCGGGGTTCTTATAGGTTTGAAACCAGATAGTTCAAAAATGCTTGATATATTCTTGATACATGTTGTGAAAGCGGATAGAAGAGAAAATATGATACTACAACATATCTTATAATATCGGATCTCAAGCTTACAGCCGAGACATGAACGCAAAGGTTTTTAATCACAAAAGCTGATATTTCTTTGAAGCTGCAGTTGATTTTTAGGAAATTGGCAAAATTTTCGCATTTTTTTTTATACATACATAATTATACAGTATAAATGAATAATGATTTTGCGTTTGTTTAATTCATATTAGTTTGGTTTTACTTTTCAAAAATACCCTTTTTAGACTATAATGCAAACAAAGCACCGTTTTATGATAATAACACCTTTTGCATTCTATAACTTGTAAATTTCTTAAAGTCACGTGCAGTAAATTTTGATTACCTGTAATACGTGCACAGGCGTGTGCCACACCTAGCGAAGGTGAGGTAAAGTTTTGGTGGGAATAAACAAACCACAATAAACATCGTTACCAGGTGACTAAGGATTATGTTGTACATGAAGTGTACTGTACAAAAGTTCACTGATTAAAAAAACAAAACAAAACAAAACTAAGAAAAACACATGTGTGGCAAATATGTCTCTGATTTATTGAAGATTTCTTGGTTTATTATTAGTTTACTTATTACTTGTGGTAAACGTTTTTTTTTCTAAGACTGAAGGATCTTTCCTTTCCATACACGTTTTGATCCATGTTATGATGGCGTACATAGCAGTTACTTTAAACTTATTTTATTTGCTCAATAACAAACAGCAAAATGGATAAGACACAAGTTAATCCAACTTAGATCGTCTTCTCCATAAATACAATATATTACAATAATATGTAGTCATGCAAGTTCATTAATAAAGTACAAATAAATATTTTTAGAGCAATGAATACAAAAAGACAGAAAAAAAAGATACACAAAGGATAGAAACGCAGAGTGTATCAGTTGTGTGTGTGCATGTGTGTGGACTATACAATTATGTAAATAAGCTCGAAGTATAATCATACTATAAGAAATCGTTTAGAAGTTTTTATATACTCGAATGCAGCCCTAAAAACTTCTATATTTTCATTATCAGTAAGCGTTGCACTACCGCTAATCAAAAGTACATAGCAGTTAGTGGAAATAGGAGGACAAGTGCATGCCTAAGTGCCTAAGAAGCCTAGCACATGTGTCTCATCAGAATACGTGTTGAGTCGGGACAATATGAAGAAGTTCCATATTAGTAAAAAAGCATAAGACACATAATACTAATCACTCACATCAGCATAATAAAAACAAACTCAGGTTTTTTTTTTAAAACTCGCTGACTAGGACAGTATCTTTTGTATGAAAAAGGGGATCTTCAGATTTTTAACTTTCAAACAGAAAAAAGAACAAACCTTTAGACCTCTATGCTTGTTGTCGAACATTGAAGCTTCTTGTGTAAAGCAAAGACCAACCGCCTTCTTGTCGGGAACGACAAACTCGCACCGTTCAGCAACTCGTTGTGTATTAAGCCATTTAGTATTTTTTGTTTTGTTTTGAAGTCTCGTATATTTGAGCACTTTTACTGGTTTGAATCGGTCAATAGTAAAAAAAATGTTTTATGAGTTCAATATCCAAAGTTTTAATGTCGAGATAAATTGACTAAATTCGTACACTCTCGGACATCAACCACGGAGAATATTATTATAATTCCTTGCTGATTATTGTAAAAATATAAGTCCATCCTATATTTAGCCCCATAAAACGCTCAAAATGCTTTTTGTAATGCAGTTCGTATTTAACCAATTCGATCAGCTATATATCCGAAAGGCGGATTTCATAGGGGCGTAAGCCCCTCTTTTTGCTGCAAAACAAGACTTGTGGGAATTCTGTATTCTGTAATTTTGACACATCGTTATGAATTGTACTTGAAAATGAAATATTTATAGATTTTTAATGGAAAAAAAATATGCTTTGAAAGTTACAATATATCTGGATACAAATAATTATATGTGAATGAAAGTCGCAACTGCATCACAAGCATTATTCCGATTATGGAATAAATGATTAATTGACTTGTGTACAAGTATATATATATATATTCATACATAATAAAATCGCTATAGGTTCTGTCGCGTGCTTGTCACAGATGACCACCTGAGCAAAAAATTCACCTGTGTCACACGAGCCACCTGGGGTTTTAACTGATGACAATAAACAATTACAATTAACAAGGTAAGATGTTACAGAGGATTAAGTTTTGTCAGCAAAGAAGTGTAAGTGCACAATTTCTTAACCGTGAAAAAAATCCACACGTGTGCACATTCGTTTTTGAAAGGAGTAAAATAAACGTATGCATGAAATTTACATTCTTATGAAAAAAGGTTAGTTTCTTTAACATTTTTTATTTATACTAATAGACACTCGAAATTTGGACAATTAATAGTTTTTTTTCCTAACATCATGTTCATGTTTTGATCGACGTAAATTGATAGCGTCCATTGTAATTTATTTCTCCTATATGGTATATGGATATCGAGTATTGACCAATCAAATCATACTATATAAGGTACCGGAAGCCTTATATAAGGTACCGGAAGAAGTCAATATGGCAGCCTCCAGCTTGTTAAAATTTTAATACAAAAACAAAAATTATAGAATAACCACTTAAGATCTGGAAACGGGTCACGGCAACAACGTTTTAAAATACATGTTTGAATAACATATCAAATTTAATTTTTTGAGTGAACTTTCCCTTTAAATTAGCTTTGGGATCCAGTGACCTGAGGATTTTACATACATACTGGCCTCTCACTGATACTGCCGATGTCTACTGAAATACATGACGATTCTTTACCAAACCCATTGGGAGTTTTGAATTTGATTTTCCTTCCGTAGTGCGACAGTGTTTTACCAGCAGACTAGGCTCCTTGAGCTAGCCGGCAGTTTAGCGGCGAGCACTCTTTGACCCATCTTTCAAAATTACGTTTTGTCCTCCCATTTTTCTTTTCTAGATTGTGGTCATGGAGTTAGTAGTCTACCTGTATGGGTTTTATTCGTATGTTTATTCTACGATAGGGAAACGGGACAGAGAAAGGGGAGGTTTGGGTACCCATAAACCGGTTTAACCCTACCGCTGGCTTTTGCTAGTGCCGGTACCAAGTCCGGCTGTCCCGAGTTCCTATCGTTGTTTATGTTTGTCTTTTGTATTTTTATTGTGGGTTTTTTTTTCTTGTGCAGTTCCTATTTACTTTCTGGCATGTGGCTATGTTTTTCGGCCATTGTAGGTGTTTCCTGTTATCTTTTTTATTCCATATGTTGGTGACTGGCTTGTCCGTGTTTTCTTATAAAATTTTAGTTTCTTGATATTTGGGTTATTGGATGTGGTTTGTTTCCATTGATTTATTCACTTTTTTACCTTTTTGGGGCCAGTTAGGGCTTGCTATATGTTGTGAGGTTCCTCACTTAGTTGAAGACCGTACGGTGACCCCTAGATTCTTTGTTTTGGATCAATCAACTTCTCAGCTGGCAGCTATTTGCATGAAAGTCAAACCACTAGGTCAGTACTTCATACAAGCATGTATCATTCATGTCAAGTTTGATCTAAATCCTTGTAGTGGTTCTTTTAGTTTGAAATTCCATATGCTCCAATGTTAAACTAAGTTTTCATATTAGGATCCTGTTGGAAGGCCAATGTAATAGTGATGAGGGATGACCTTGTAAGGAACATCTCTGCCATCTTTGTATGCATTCTGTGCAGTAGTTTTCTAGAACTTCAAAATTCAGAATGATACCGTCATGCATAACTTCACATGGTGTTTCAACTGGGCCAAGTATCAAGTGATTCTGTTCAGGCATCTCTGAGTAAAGCTCTGGACAAAATTATTGGAAGTAAAATAATAGAGAACCCGGAATAATAATAATAATAACTAGATTTGCAATTGCAAGCAATAGCTGATGTCGCCCCTGGCAGCCAATTCGATGCTTCCATCTTGTTCGCAGCGTCAAAATCTACCCATTTTCGTTGAAATCCGACAACATTGAAATTTTGGCGTATTTTGACGGCCATCTTGAAAATGGCGGCCATTTTGAAAAAAATTCTATTGCTTCTTGTTCGCAGTGTTAAAATCTGCCTAGAAATCAATTTTCGTAGAAATCGGACAAAGTTGATATTTTTGTTACGTAAAATGGCGGCCATCTTGAAAATGGCGGCCATTTTGAATTTTTTTTTCACAAAAATTCCTTCCTCTCATCCTATTGAACATTTATACAAAATATGAACAAATTCTGTGCAACAGTTCCTGAGATATATAATTTTCCATTTTTCAACGTAAAATGGTGGCCATCTTGGAAATGGCGGCAATTTTGAAAATTTTTTTCATTGTCATACAAAACTTCACATGGTGGTTCAGGTGTGTGCCAAGTATCAAGTGATTCGGTTCAGGCAAATTATGAGAACCCTGTGGACAAAATTATTGGAAGTAAAATAATAATAATAATAATAACTAGATTTGCAATTGCAAGCAATAGCTGATGTCGCCCCTGGCAGCCAATTCGATGCTTCCATCTTGTTCGCAGCGTCAAAATCTACCTAGAAATCAACTTTCGTTGAAATCAGACAGCGTTGAAATTTTGACGTATTTTGGCGACCATCTTGGAAATGGCGGCCATTTTGAAAAATTTTTTCATAGCCTGCACTCCGCGTTATGGTGATCTAACTTCCTGCCAAGTTTCATTTGATTACATCAAACCGTTCTCTCAAAATAGTCCGGACAAGAAAGTGTGGAAGAACAATAATAACAAAAAATAATAACAAAGAATAAGAAAAAGAAGAATCAGAACAATTATAATATGTCACCCCGACTACGTCTGGGGCGACATAATAAAGAAACAATAACAAAAAAACGGAACAATAACAATATGTCTCCCCAACTTCGTCTGGGGCGACATAATAATAACAAAGAAATGGAACAATAACAAAATATCTCCCCGACTTCGTCTGGGGCGACATAATAAGAAACGCAACAAAACCAATAAGTCTCCCAAACTTCGTTTGGGAGACTTAATAAGAAACGGAGGAATAACAATATGTCGTCCCGACTACGTCTGGGGTGACATAATAAAAAACGCAACAAAAACAATAAGTCTCCCAACTTCGTTTGGGAAACTTAATAAAAATAAGAAACACAGCAAAAACAATAAGTCTCCCCAAACTTCGTTTAGGAGACTTAATAATAAGAAACGGAGTAAACACAATATGTCTCCCAAACTTCGTATGGGGGACATAATTATTTTTCACTCTTTTATTTCAAATTGGGCTGCCTAGCAGCCCTAGTTAAAATAGAAGAAAAATCCCCTCTGATGATGTTGATAATTATATGCATGGGATTTCAAGAATTGTTCAGTGATAAATGTATGTCAGCTTTATATAAAAAAAAGTTTGAAACACTGTCAAGCACATATTTGATATAACTTTTGTCTCTCCAATGTGTCCTTCACGGACTGGATCGAAGAGTCAAACTACATGTACTTACCACCAATTATTAAGTATCATATTTTCTGTAAGAAACAGTTCACCACGAGGATTGCAATACGAAATTTTCTTTCTTTTTGGCTGAATTATCTGATAGTGAAGAAAAATAATGCGATAAACATTGGCATCCCAGGCTCAACTCAACCTTTATACAGTGGAACCTGTCTGAACCGAACCCCTTTTGGACTCGAGATTACATTCGGTTTAGAGAGGTATTCTTGATTTTGATACTAAGGGACTTCAAAATAAGTTTGGTTTTAGACAGGTTTCCAGTTTAGTCAGGGTTCCGTTTAGACAGGTTTCACTGTAATTGCATCAGAGATATATAATCAAAGAGATTGGCAACATCACGAATTCTCATGAAATCACATGGCCATCGAGACTTCGATCAAAACTTCCACCTCACAAAAATAAATTGCTAATATTTCGATAATACTGTGGAAGTACTTTTATTCGTGGACATCAATTTTCGTGGATTTCATAAATATTATTATTTCGTGGGTACTTAAATTCGTGGTTTCAAATTTGATACACAAAGACTCTATGGAAGAAATGTGTTTCGCCGGGAACTTAATTTCGTGATTTGAGCGAACCACAAAATCCACGAAAATTGGAACCCCCTGAACAATAGTACTTTCATAGTATATAGAGATTGTTATATGGCATTTTTCATATCATATCTCAAATCATCCCGAGACATCCATATTAGCCCAAGCGCCGAAGGTGGGTCGAGTGATGATATGGGATATGATATGAAAATGCCATATCATAAACTATTTATCATATACATCAACAATTGTCCAGTTTTAGGCTTCTTTATTTCAAATAAAATGAAATCATGTAAAATAAAATTACTCATTTATGAAATAATTCATTGGCGCCTGTAGTTTGTTGGAGATTTACATATGAGTGGCCATTACTTTTGTTAATATTTTTCCCTGAGCGTAGCGAAGCGGAGCTAGGGGTAAAATAAATGAAAATAGTGGACACCCATATGTAAATCGACTACAAACCACCGATGAACATAAATTATTTCGATTCTAATATGACATTTGCACAGAGCTATGTGTACACATTAAGGACAGCCATAACATATGATTTACTGATGTTTTTGAGCACAAAACATATTACGACTTTGTCTGTTTCAGAGTAAAGACAGTTGTGAAGTCACTTATAATATCATTTGAGATTTTCATATGGCTGGTCATCATGGTTTCCATTATTCCCATATTAGAACTGTAAATGTGTGTCATTTTGCAAGTGTGATTTTCAACAGAATTTGTTTCAAAGGGAACATGTTGGTTTCATTTTAGACATCATATAAGTCTAACTTTACAGTATCTTCGGTATTTTGTAATTCAATGTAGACCACTCAATATTTCCCATGTTGGTTTCATTTTGGACATCATATAAGTCTAACTTTACAGTATCTTTGGTATTTTGTAATTCAATGTAGACCACTCAATATTTCCTAAAATGAAACAATAAAATGTTTGCTTATGAGTATAGCCGGGGAAAAAAGCTTTTGCCACATGTATCTTTCCATAGGATCAAATATCAAAAGAAGTTCTCGACAGGCAGCAATTTTGGATGACTTTGAATGCAGTTTGTAAGCATCATTCACGCCAACTTTGATATAAATCCTGTACCAAGTCAGGACAATTGCAGTTGAAAATTTTCTAGTGCTTTTTCACATGCTTTGTCTTTTTGCACTTTATGTTTCAGCTCTTGAGAATTCTGTTCGTTTTTTTTTAGTAAACTCATTTGCAAGATCTTTGTATGTATTTCAAATAGCTTCCCATGGTAAAAGTTTCCACCAATCAGTCATTTCGGGAGGTGGTTTGAAACCTAAGTAACAACCCTTGGTAGGTACCTCATAAGTACCTTTCATGTCATGTTTTGGTTTAATTAAATCTATTCAAGATCTTTGTATGCATTTCCTATAGGGGCAAATATTAACTATGTTTTCAGCTGGCAGCCATTTTTGATGGAGCATAGGCCAAAGGTCAGCATCTCTTAAGTATCATGCTAAGTTGGTTTAAATCACACAGTAGTTGTCAAGAAAAAGACCTTTGTATCCATTTCCCATAGGATCAATCAACTTCTCAGCTGGCAGCTATTTCTTATAGCAAATTTGCATGAAAGTCAAACCACTAGGTCAGTACTTCATACAAGTATGTATCATTCATGTCAAGTTTGATCTAAATCCTTGTAGTGGTTCTTTTAGTTTGAAATTCCAATATGCTCCAATGTTAAACTAAGTTTTCATATAAGGATCATGTTGGAAGGCCAATCAGTGCCAATGTAATAGTGATGAGGGATGACCTTGTAAGGAACATCTCTGCCATCTTTGTTTGCATTCTGTGCAGTAGTTTTCTAGAACTTCAAAATTTGCTATGTCAATGCTGATGGACAAAGGACAACAATCCATGGTGAGAAGAATAGCTAACAAGGACCTTCGAATAAGATTCTTTAAAACTGACTAGAAGACCTATTAATCAAGTACAAACTGACCAATATTTTACTCAAAAAAGTCAAAATATCATTTTGATGCTCTTTGACTGCAAAATTTGTATAAAATAACCATGCTAGAAAAAGAATAATACTCACTATAAGTGTCCAATGCATTGGCTGCCCATAAAGTGCTCCAATTCTGCAATTACACTCTTGAAAATCTTTCTATCATGTAAAAAAATGCATCTTAAGTGAAAAGCTAATAACTATGAATAAATTAACAGTTAAAAAATCAGAAAACGCACCAAAGGTGCGAAAGCCGAATTGCGAACATTTGTTATTTTCATAAGTACATCATCGGATAGCAAATAGTTGCATATAAGCATATAAATTATTTTATTTCAATCAGTGATTTATAATGGAACTTTTGAGGATTTTTGATTTTGTCCTTACTTGACTAAAAATTTGGCAGAGGTTATAATCTAGGTGATACATACTGCTGATAGCTGCATGAAGTCAAAACATTCAAACTCTCTTTCCAAAAAAACTTTGGACAGGGGTTCCCCTTAAAATTTAGTTTTTTTATTATTGCTGAAATTGTTTAAGTATGTATCAGAATACCTTTTTTTTCTAAAAATTTCTGTTTCTAGTTTGGTATACATGGCAACCGAAAGCTCCACTATCCATTGCAACTCATTTCTGACCACCTCTCAAAAAACAATTGGGGCAGGGGTTCCCCTTATAATCCAGGTTACACAACATATTGCTGAAATCAAAACATTCAAAGCCCCCCTTTCAAAAAAAATTGCAGGGGTCTCCTTATAATCTAGTTTATACATATTTCTGAAATTGTGAAGAAATATATGAAGCAGAATTTTTTTCAAAGATTCAATGTTCTGGTTTGATTTCCATGGCAACTGAAAGCTCCACTATCCATTACAACCCATTTCAGACCACCATTTAAAAAAATTGAGCAAGGGTTCCCCTTATAATACAGGTAATAAGTATAGCTGAAATCAATACTTTACAAAAAAATCAGAATACATAAATGTGTATTTTCATTTTTCACCCAAGATTTTATTTCTACCGAACATTGCAAAGGACTTTTAGTAATATTGAATACTTCTTCACAGTAAATTAATTACATCCCTTGGTTTTATTACCTCCCTTTTTTATGATTTTGACTTTTCAATATATCTTATTTTTATGTTATTGACATCCAAAAAAAGTGTTGGTGAATATAATTAGAACTATGAAATGAATTTACATGTTTAAGCAATATAAAAACTACTTTTGTATGAACAATAAAGCTTTTTTTAGCTATTTTTGTTACTAGTATCAAATAATACCAAACCTGTGATTTTAGGCTTTATTGAAATGTCTAATTTTTGTAACATTTTTAGAAGTTGTGACCTTTACCTTTGTCACATAAACATCAAAATCGATAGGCTTCCTCCTTCGATCATAACTCATGTCTATACCAAGTTTCATTTGGATGTGTAATGTGGTTCTGGAGCTAGTGTGTGGAAACGGATAAGTCCATTTTTTGTTCTATTTTTAGAAGTTGTGACCTTGACCTTTGTCGCCCAAACCTCACAATCAATAGGGATCTTCCTCTTATCATAACTCATGTCTCTGCAAAGTTTCATTTGGATATGACATGTGGTTCTCAAGATATCCTGCCGAAACCAAAACTTGACGCCCGGACAGCCGCACGCCCAGACACCAGATTCATCAAATTATAAGCTGAGTTCGACTTCGTCGTAACTCGGCTTAAAATGGGTCTAATATAATGCATTCAAAAAATATTACATTGTTTTCATCTTTTCATTTTAATTGACTTCTACATGTATCTGACTGAAACCCTTTTAAATTGTGATTTTGACTTCTCAATATCTAAAAATAGTACAGTACAATTATAATCTGGCGAATAGATGAGATATTAATGCATACTTACAAGATATAATTTAAGTGCATTCAAGTAATCACAGGAAAAAAAACAAACAATGATGTAAATTTAGGATTTAACAAGAGCTGTCACCGAATGGCAGCCAAAGATACCCCCCTCCCCGCTCATTGAAACCTGAATCGATATGGTAAGTGCACAATTAAGTTGGTGTGGACACCATACAAGTGGGGACACAGTACAAGTGTGGGCACTGGGCGCAATACAAGTATGGACACAATGATATCTTCCCAAGGGTTCCAATGAAAACACTCTGTCTAAATCAGATAAATATAAAATCATCCCTTTTCAGCCTATTTGACATTTTACATATCTACATCTAGTGTTCTTCCTTTGTCTAAACTTTCATCAAAATCCTTCAAGTGGATTTAGAGGAGTTGTGCGTACGAGGTAACCCATACATAGGGAATCAATGAAAACTCAAAGTCAAATTATCTCCCCTTCCTGGTTTCTGACAATAATAATATTCCTTCATGCACATCTTCATATAGTGTCCTTCCTTTGTGTAAAGTTTCATCAAAATCCTTCAAGTGGATTAAGAGGAGTTGCGCTTACAAGGTAACCCATAAATAGGGAATCAACGAAAAGTCAAAAGTCGGATTATCTCCCCTTCCTGGTTTCAGACATTAATTATATTCCTTCATGCACATCTCCATATAGTGTCCTTCCTTTGTGTAAAGTTTCATCAAAATCCTTCAAGTGGATTAAGAGGAGTTGCGCTTACAAGGAAACCCATAAAAAGGGAATCAACAAAAAGTCAAAGTCGAATTATCTCCCCTTCCTAGTTTCGGGCAATAATTATATTCCTGTATGCACCTCTCCATATAGTGTGCTTCCTTTGTATAAAGTTTCATCGAAATCTTTCAAGTGGTTTAAGAGGAGTTGCGCTTACGAGAAGTGTGGATAGACGGACTGACGGACAGAGGGATGGACAGACGGACAGACAGACAGACAGGGTGATTCCTATATACCCCCCAAACTTTGTTTGCTGGGGGTATAAAAATAACCTTTGTAGTACGAGTGATGAACAAGTTTAACAACACGTTTATTAACAAAAGAACTCAGTCGCAGCAAGCTGCGAAACAGGAGATACAGAACATATTGCAACATTAATTAACTCTCTTTCAAAAATACTGTTTTTTTGGATTTCTTTTTAATTATTATAATTGGTGAATAATTATTGTGTACTTGTATATCAAATAATAAATCAGATGCATGGATAAAAAAAATGTAATATTTTTGTTGTATTTTATAAAATACATGCATGCAATACTGAACTAAGAAATATACTTTTCTCATACTTTAAATTCACTAGATGCCTTTAATTGATTGAACTTATACAAATTAGAAGAAAGCTCCTGAGGAAAGAAAAAATTTCTTTGGTGTTTATGAAACTGATTTCTAGGTAAGTAAACTGCAAATTTCAGAAATTTTTCTGTCATTTGCAGTAAACTTGAGGTATTTTAGCAGATGTATCGATATAATTTGTTATAATGATTATGAGTATTTGCTCATTATTGAATTCCTCAAAGGTGACTTCATGATGAAGGACAACAACAAATGCTTAACCTTATCCTGCATTTGTAGATAATTTTTCCCATGTACATTTATATCACATCATTTGATTTGTTCAAATAGGTGCAAAAAATATCAGAGTAGCCGAAAATATCTAAACTGGACAGTTTGTTTCTGATAAGAAGACTATTGGTCCATCCCACTTCTGGGTGAGTCTATTATTGGAGACAATATTTGAAGTATTAGAAACAAAACTTCTATTTAATCGGTACCTATCTAAATAATTTGATTAAACAAACTTTGAATAAATATAACAACGGCATGTCTATCATTGAAATTTGAACAAGTGTAATTTAGAGGTGATTGGGGACACAGTAAAGAGCTTGACACAGTAATTAGATAGACACAATAAAGAACTAGACCCCACACACTAAGACAAATATAAAAATTAGCATTAATGATTCCTTATATAGATCAGAAATAGTAAGAGGTATGTCAAATTGGTCAACGGTCAACATACTACTTTAACAATATGATAAGAGGAATCCGAAGAAACGAACCAATTAAAATCCAACAAAAAAATTAAAGATTTTACATATTTTGAAAATTTCAATTGCAGCCCCCTTGACCCCTGTTAGCTCGAAAACAGTAAGAGCTATGCGAAATGCGTTTACAAAATGCCAAAGCTTATATCAAGAGGGATCCAATTGCAATCCAATGAAAAATAAAGATTTCGCATATTTTGAAAAAATGCAATTTTGGCCCTTTGACCCCTTGTAGCTCGGAAATGGCAAAAGCTAAATTAAATCTGTTGTCACATCTCTGAAGTCTTACATCAAGAAGAAGTTGAAGAAAAAATTCCTGTGGAAATCCAATGAAAAATAAAGATTTACATATTTCTAAAACTTGCAATTTTTGCCTTTCCGACCCCTTTTAGCTCAAAAACGTAAGAGCTACCCCTAGTCCTGAAAAGCTAACATCAAGAGGAATCCAAAGAAAAAATATCATCAAAATCCGATGAAAATAAAGGTTTCACATATTTAGAGAAATTGCAATTTTGGCTCCTTTGACCCCTTCTAGGTCAGAAACCGTAAGAGCAACACAAAATCTGTTCACTTACTACTGAAAGCTTATATCATGAGGAATCAGAAGAAAAAAATCCAATTGAAATCCGATGAAAAACTAGAAGTATGTTTTTGATACAAAAACGAATGTTCCCCCCCCCCCTCTGTATGTAATGTTCTATGAGTGATAAAACACAAGTAAGTTTTATGTTGCCACTGGGTGGCCGATCATTCCAGATAGACAATATGCACAACTAAGCATTTTGGTCAATCCTGTGAAGTGTAGATGAAATCCTTTGAAAGATTTTTCAAAACTCCAAGTCAAAAAGGGGCATAACTCCTACAAAAATTAGCTGATCAATACCGCGAGACGATATGCCCAACTAGGCATGATCATCAACAATCCTGTGAAATTTGGTTGAAATCTGATGAAAGGTGTAGGAGAATTGGCGTTCACAAACTTATTTTTGCAAAATTCTAAGTCAAAAAGGGGCATAACTCCCACAGAAATTAGCTGAACAATATGGCGAGACAATATGCACAACTAGGCATAATTGTCAACAATCCTGTGAAGTTTGGTTGAAATCCGATGAAAGATGTAGGAGAATTGGCGTCCACAAAATTATTTTTGCAAAATTCTAAGTCCAAATGGGGCATAACTCCAACAAAAATTAGCCATTCAATCATGCGAGACGATATGCACAACTAAGCATTATGAACAACAATCCTGTGAAGTATAGATGCAATCCTTTGAAAGATGTAGGAGAAATAGCGTCCACAAACTCAATTTTGCAAATTCTAAGTCAAAAAGGGGCATAACTACTACAAAAATTTGCTGATCAATATGGCGAGACTATATGCTCAACTAGGCATGATCGTCAACAATCCTATGAAGTTTGTTTGAAATCCAACGAAAGGTGTAGGAGAATTGGCGTCCACAAACTTATTTTTGCAAAATTCTAAGTCAAAAAGGGGCATAACTCCCATAAAAATAAGCTGAACAATACGCAAAAATGATATGCACAACTAGGCGATGGTCAACAATCCTGTGAAGTTTGGTTAAAATCCAATGAAAGATGTAGGAGAATTGGCGTCCACAAAATTAATTTTGCAAAATTCAAAGTCAAAAATGGGCATAACTTCCACAAAAATTAGCCATTCAACCATGCAAGAAATATGCACAACTATGCATGATGGTCAACAATCCTGTGAAGTTTGGTTGAAATCCGATGAAAGGTGTAGGAGAATTGGCGTTCACAAACTTATCTTTTGCAAAATTCTAGGTAAAAAGGGGCATAACTCCCACAAAAATAAGCTGATCAATACGGCGGGACAATATGCACAACTAGGCATGATGCTCAACAATCCTGTGATGTTTGGTTGAAATCCGACGAAAGATGTAGGAGAATTGGCGTCCTCAAAATTATATTTGCAAAATTCTAAGTCAAAAAGGAACATAACTCCCACAAAAATTAGCTGGTCAATACAGCGAGACAGTATGCACAACTAGGCATGATGGTGAACAATTGTGTGAAGTTTGGTTGAAATCCGCTCAAAGGTGTAGGAGAATTGGCATCCACAAACTTAATTTTGCAAAATTCTAAGTCAAAAAGTGGCATAACTCCCACAAAAATTAATTGATCAATCTGGGGAGACCATATGCACAACTAGGCATGATGGTGAACAATCCTGTGAAGTTTGGTTGAACTCTGATGAAAGACGTAGGAGAATTGGCGTCCAAAAACTTTGTGACGGACGGACGAACGGACTGACGACAGACGGAAAAGACAAAAACAATATGTCTCCCCCTTAAGAGGGGGGACATAATAAAAATTTTATGTAATCTGCATATTTGCAATTTTGGCCCCGTTCAGCCCCTAATAACTCGGGAAGGAAACAAGTAATAAAAAATTTGATGGTGTGGCGCTATGTTTATTTTTCATAAGGAATCCATTGCAAAAAACGGCGTCAAAATCGGACGAAAAATAAAACTGTATCGCTCACCTGGTGACTGGTTTTATTCATTGTCACAAAGAGACCAGCCATTCATACTATATAAATCAGTTCACCAGATGTTACATTTTCAATCTTGGATGAGTTAATACAAACATGAAAATTACAAACTTTGAAAGGGAACACCCAAAGACAATCGTAACCAAACTTGGTTCCAATTTGCTCAGTAGGTTCAGAGGAGAAGACATGTGAATGCATTTCCCATAGGATTCCTATATTAAACTATGTTCCATGCTGGCAGCCATCTTGGCATCTCGAAGCGACAATCGGAAAGAAGGAGCTGTAACTTCCATACCAGGCAAGTCCAATTCAACATTTTTACGGATTCTTGAAGGAAAATATGTCCTCCTTTGATTCCACAATCGCTGATATTGTACGTTTCCAACCTCAAACGTTATTTTATCCGGAACGAGGTGGGGGTACTTGATAAAAATTTCCCGAATAGAATTATACATGGTTGATAAGGGATTCGGAGGCAGGCAATATAAAAAAACATCTCTGAATTCGAATCCCAAAAGGGATTAGCTGTGGCCGTCCATAGGATAAAATAACTTGAGTTTATGCCGCTGTCACCATCATACTTTTCACGTCTATGTCTAATTTTCAGCGACTTTTGTCGGGAGCGAGACAAAAAGCTTACAACAAGTAGAATAAAAAAATCCCATTGAAATTCAATAAAAAACTAGAAAATTGTGAGCAAAGCTAACTAATATTATACCCCCCGCTCCAGCAAAAACAAGAGTTGTCAGAAGACAACATAGCTCGCCGGGGATTCCAGTAACCTCGATGCACAATACATTCGAAAGCAAAGAAAGCTTTCTTCACAAGAAAGTCACATATGAAATATAAACACCCTATCACTAAACAACTTAATTCTAGAAGTTAAATTAAAGTTTTTAAAAAATTGTCCTCAGGTCAAGGTCAAGGTCAAAATGTCTACAAATATGGTACCATAAGAAAGCTCTCATCAAAAGAACGTCACATACCAAATATGAACACCCTATCACTAAAAGCCTACCTTCCAGAGGCAAGGTTAAAACTTTCAAAAATTGCCCTCAGGAAAAGGTCAAGGTCAAAATGTCTTCAAATATGGTACCCCTAGAAAGCTCTCATCATAAACAAGTCATATACCAAATATGAACACCCTACCACTAAAAGTCTACCTTCTAGAGGAATGGTTAAAGTTTTTCAAAAATTGCCCTCAGGGAAAGGTCAAGGACAAAATGTCTACAAATATGGTACCACTAGAAAGCTCTCATCATAAGGAAGTCACATACCTAATATGAACACCCTATCACTAAAAGCCTACCTTCCAGAGGCAAGGTTAAAACTTTCAAAAATTGCCCTCAGGAAAAGGTCAAGGACAAAATGTCTACAATTATGGTACCACTAGAAAGCTCTCATCATAAACAAGTCACATACCAAATATGAACACAATACCACTAAAAGCCTGCCTTCTAGAGGCAAGGTTAAAGTTTTTTATATATTGCCCTAGGGGCAAGGTCAATGTCAAAATGTCTACAAGTATGGTACCAAAAGAAAGCTCTCGTCACAAGGAAGCCACATACTAAATATCAACATCCCATCTCTTAACGTCTCCATTCCACAAGCAAGGTTAAAGTTTTTGCTGACGACGCCGACGCCGACGCCGACGCCTACACCAGGGGTATGACAATAGCTCTCCGGACATTCGTCCCGGCGAGCTAATCAAAATAGAATCAATTTTTCAGATAGCTTGTGCACAATGGCAATATGTACTTAACATTCTGTGAAAGTTTCATTGAATTTCATCAAGTGGTCTAGGAGGAGTTGTTGCCACAAAGTAGGTACCTATGGCGGGCGGACGGACGGACGGACAGACACCATGATCACTATATACCGCCCTCTAAAGCGGGGGTATAAAAAAAAAGATTTTACATGTTCAGAAAATTGCAATTTTGGCCCCTTTGACCCCTTATAGTTCAATAAACAGTAACAGCTATGCCAAATCTGGTTGCATAATACAAAAAGTTTACAACAAGATGAATCAAAATAAAAAATCCTATCACAATCATCTGATCGAAAACTAGAATCTGCTAGCTTTACCAAAGCTCAATAATGCACCCCAAGCTCACCTGTTGAATTCCCGAAAAAAAAAATCTGATCAAATTTTCCAATAAAGCTGGTACACAATGGCAATATGTACTGAACATTCTGTGGAAGTTTCAGTGAATATCATAAAGTTGTCTAGGGGGAGTTTCTGCCGCAAAGTAAGTACCCTATGGCAGAGAGAGGGAGGGAGGGACCGACGAATGAAAAGACAGACACCATGATCACTATATACCTCCCGCTAGAGGGAATACAAAGAAAACAAGAGTTGTCAGAAGTAAACATAGCTCGCCAAGGATGAGGGTAACCGCAATGCACAATTAATTTGAAGGTTATACATTTTTGTAATTGTAATGTGATAAATACCTTAAATCTTATATAAGAAAGCCACATGTCAAACGGGAACTCCCTATCACTAAAAGAATAACTTTTATAAACAGTGTTCAAGTGTTTTTTTTAAATTGCCCCAGGGCAATGTCAAGGTCAAAATGTCTACAACAATGGTACTACCAGAAATCTCTCACCATAGGGAAGTCACAAACAAAATATCAACACCCTATCACTAAACACTTAACTTCTAGAAGCAAGCTTAAAGTTAAAAAAATTGCCCCGAGGGCAAGGTCAAGGTCAAGGTCAATGTGTCTAAAAATATGGTGCCATCAGAAAACTATCATCATTGAAGGAAGTCATATACCGAAATCCAATACCTTACCACTAAACGTCAACATTCTAGAAACACTGTTAATGTTTTTTAAAAAAAAAATGCCCTAAGGGCAAGGTCAAGGTCATAATGTCAACAAATATGGCACCATCAGAAAGCTCTCATCACAGAACAGTCACATACCAAATATGAACACCCTACCACTAAACAATTCTATAAGCAAGGTTAAAGTTTTTCAAAAATTGCCCCAAGGGAAAGGTCAAGGTCAAAATGTCTATAAATGTGGTACCATTAGAAAGCTCTCATCATAAGGAAGTCACTAACCAAATATGAACATCCTACCACTGAAAGCCTACCTTCTAGAGGCAAGGTTAAAGTTTTTCAAAAATTGCCCTCAGGGATAGGTCAAGGTCAAAATGTCTATAAATAGGCTACCACTAGAAAGCTCTCATCATAAGGAAGTCACATACCAAATACCAACACCCTACCACTGAAAGCCTACTTTCTAGAGGCAATGTTAAAGCTTTTTCAAAAATTGTCCTCATGGAAACGTCAAGGTCAAAATGTCTACAAATATGGTACCGGTAGAAAGCTCTCATCATAAGGAAGTTACATACCAAATATGAACAATCTACCACTAAAAGCCTACCTTCTAGAGGTAAGGTTAAAGTTTTTACAAAATTGCCCTCAGGGAAAGGTCAAGGTCAAAATGTCTACAAATATGGTACCATTAGAAAGCTCTCATCACAAGGAAGTCACATACCAAATATAAACACCCTACCACTAAAAGCCTGCCTTCTAGAGGCGAGGTTTAAGTTTTTTAAAAATTGCCCTAAGGGCAAGGTCAAGGTCAATAAGTCTACAAATATAGTACCACAAGAAAGCTCTCATTACAAGGAATCCACATACTAAATATCAACATCCCATCTCTTAAGGTCTCCATTCCACAAGCAAGGTTAAAGTTTTTGCTGACGACGCCGACGCCGGGGGTATGACAAAAGCTCTCCGGACATTCGTCCCGGCGAGCTAAATATATGATCCTAAGGCAAATTAAGATTAATTAGTAGATTTTCATCCCCGCCCGCCCCTTGAAAATCCCCCCACCCGAGATTTATTATCCCCCCGCTTAGCGAAAGGGGGTTATGTAATGCAGTCCGTCCGTATGTACGTACGTACGTACGTACGTACATGCGTTTGTAATGCTCCCCGATAGCTCTAGAACTATAAGAGAAACAAATTTGAAACTTGGCACCATATTAGAGTATAATCAGAAGTAGCGCACTATGGATTCGGAATTTAGGTCAAACGCCCTAGGGACAAATTATGGGCGAAAACGAATTTTCGCGATATCCAATAATTGAAGAAATTTCCAGGGCCATTTGGGCTAGAAAGTTGAAACTCGGATATGGACTCACATATTATGCAGCAACTTCACAGAGGATGTCGGAACTTTGGTATGACCCCTCAGGGCATGGCCTCTAAGGGGTCCAAAAACGAAAAAATCGATTCCGCTGGAACTCCTCTTACACCTTAAATCCCAAAAACCCTGTAATAAGGGTATAAGTAACACTATAAAAGTTGTCTGTGCCGAAGGTTTCGGAATTTTGAAACTTGCCCTCAGGGCGGAAAAATGAGCGAAAATGTATTTCGATATATCCAGTAATGAGCGAAATCTTCTGAAGTATTCATGTTTGGAAGCTGAAACTTTGTATGCAAGTTCGATTATATGCATCTCATTTACTGATGATAGAAGACTTTTGGTATGACCCATGAGGGCATGCCCTTAAGGGGTCAGAAAATGTTAAACAATTAGTACTCATCAGAACGACTGGAACTCTATGTATAATTTCGATTTTGTGGCTTATATTTCATGAGGAATTATTGGAATTGCTCTTTGAATACGTTGTAAGCTTTTGGAATTAAGACCCCGGTGCCAAATTTGGTAAATTTCCTGAAAATGTCAAAAGCTAATAATTTTTGAAATTTCAACATGAAGTTTTATAGTTAAGCAATATTTTAATGTCATCAGCTAGTATGAACACTAGGATTTCAAAAACATAATTCTAATATTGGTAAATTTCCTGAAACTCTCAAGGACCAATAATTTTTTGGAACTTTACCTAGCAACATTATCTTTTTTGATGCCTTACAGTTTTAATTATCATTTTCAATTGTCAGATTGCAAAACCTTGATTCTAATTTTGGTAAAGTTCCTGAAACTCTCAAAGACCCATTATTTTTTTGGAATTCTACCTAGCAACCATATCTTTTTCAATTATTTAGAGTTATAATGATGAATTTCAACTGTCAGGTTGAAAGAATCTTTGATTCTAATTTTGGAAAATTTCCTAAAATTCTCAAAGACCCATTATTTTTGGGAATTTTACCTAGCAACCATATTTTTTATGCCTTTTAAATCTAATAATCATTTTCAAATAAATTGGCAGTAACTTCGGTATTTTGTTATTTATCACCACTGGGCCAATGCCTCTGCTGGTGGGCTGTTAGTCCCCGAGGGTATTCACCAACCCAGTAGTCAGTCCTTCGGTGCTGACCCGAAAACCGATATTATTTAAATTTGCAATATATAAATTTTACCAAATTTTGTTTAAAACTAAGGAGAATCTCCCTCATGCATAGCTCTGTCCTTAGCTGAATTTTGGCTTTCCTATTTAGAGCCATTTGGTTATTTGTTCTCCATCAGATTTTACACGTTTTGGTTAATGGACTTCCAAATGTTTTGGGTTGATCTGCACTGATGAGACATAAGTTGTCGAAATGCGCATATGCAGAAATTAAATTGGCAGTAACTTCGGTATTTTGTTATTTCAATGGTCAGATTGCAAAAAACTTTTATTCTAATTTTGGTAAAGTTTCTGAAACTCTCAAAGACCCATTATTTTTGGAATTCTACCTAGCAACCATATCTTTTTCAATTATTTAGAGTTATAAGGATGAATTTCAACTGTCAGGTTGCAAGAATATTTGATTCTAATTTTGGTAAATTTCCTGAAACTCTCAAAGACCATTTACTTTTTGGAATTTTACCTAGCAACCATATTTTTTTTATGCCTTATAGTTTCAATGATGATTTTCAATAGTCAGATTGCAAATATCTTTGATTCTAATTTCCTGAAACTCTCAAAGACCTACTATTTTTTGGAATTCTACCTAGCAACCATATCTTTTTCAATTCCTTGCAGTACTGAAGATCAGACAAAAATCCTGTGATTTTTAATTTGTAAAAGCCATTGGCTACTACTTAAAAATTATTGGATTTTTATACATTTTATGAAAAGAAGTCTTAAGGTGCGTTTACACGGTCAATTTTTCCCATCAAATTCGCTTCAAATCTGGACGCCCGCCGTATCGTGTTTGATAGGTTGAGTGTTTGCATGATCAAACCTTTTCATCAAATTTTCCAAGGTGAGCGTTCATAGTGTAATTATCAAATT
>MJUU01059007.1:0-13320 GCA_002080025.1 Modiolus philippinarum | reverse complement strand
ACCATCAAACTTACGCAATTTCAATGAAAATATCAGTTTTTTCGTCAATATTTCATTGGGGTAGGGGTACGTTTAATTGCGCTATAGAATGTATTGGGCATGAAAATTGTAAAAACTTGGGTTCTTTGTAAAGCTCATACAATAAGCAATCATTTGATACCTCGTTTTTATAACTTGAAAGCATTTTGTCAACATTTTGAAGCAACTGAAAGAAAAACTTTGACGAAAAACGAAATTTTCCAAAATTTCTGTAGGTGGGTCTAAAAATGGGCCAAATTCCCCAAGTGCGTGCAGGTTATGCTCGTGTTAACATGTTTTATTTTGAAGAGGGGATGTATGCGGAATTAAAAAAATAGGTGGGGTTCGGAAGTGGGGGGGGGGGTGCACGGGGGGTTATTCCAGCCCATGGACTAAAACTAACTTACATTTTATATCGAAATTAAAGAGATGGAAATACATTTCCATCAAAATGGTCAGACGCAAAAATATGGATGTGATGTCTTGAAATTTAAATAAATTTTCACAATATGGAATTCTCATATATTTGTATGAACTTTATTTCATTGGCAATAACTCTGGTTTATGTAAATCAGAAAAAGTGCCACCTCCAGTAGAACATGTCCATTGCTCCAAAAAAATATATTTGAGGAGTAAAAAAGGATTTGCATTTTTAACGAAATAAATTAAACATTTAATTCATGAATTGTTCATTACTTTTAATGAATATGCACAATTCAGTTAAAATTTCTTTGTCTTCAACGTTCATTAACCATATAAATTTGTTTTTTGAATCTAAATTCTTAAAATTAGTGCAATTCTCCTCTATAGAAGATAATAATTTATGTCTTTTGTCATTAAGTGCATCACAATGTAAGAGGAAATGTATTTCATCCTCGACTTCGTTACTGGAGCACCTGGAGCATGTCCTATTGTGTCTTGGGATACCCTGATGTCTACCTTTCTCAATCTTTAGAGAGTGTGTTGATAGGCGTAAACGTGTTAGCCATTTTCTTAATTCAAAATTGTTTATTATAGACAAATACCTCTCACATCTCAATTTATTTTTGCACAAAATATAGCTGCTTAATTTGCCATCTGCATTTTTCTTGAGGTTTTTATTCCATTCCAATACAAAAAAAAATCAAAATATATTTAGGGCCTAAATGTTTATTGCTCCAGGAACTGTTTGATTTTGTAGATTTTTATATATTTAATTAGGACATAGTTCACAGAAGCACACCAAGAACTTTTGTTTTGAATCTGCTAATATTTTAGATTCTATACAAGCATCACTTAACAATGGAAAAAAGGAGCACACCTTTTCATCTCTATAATAATATTTGACCATCGACTTCACAATATTAAAATATAAAGGAAAGCGTCCTAATTCTGATAATACTGCAATATTAGTTGTCTTTGAATGTACTCCAAGTATGTACTTGCAAAATTTTACATGTAGTTTCTCAGCAGGACATTTATCATATATTTTATCAAGGCCAAGTGTTCCATTTCTGAATTTAGAAGTGAATGGGTTAAACATGCCCCATATTTCACAGCCATATAACATTATTGGCTTGATCGTATGGTCAAAAACATGCATACTAGTTTTAACCGAAGGATTTAAGGATAATAAATCTTTTGAAAACATGAAATAAGCTTTAAGAGCCTTTTTGTAGAGTTCTTCTTGAGCAGTGGCAAATGAACCAGATGAACAAAATGTTATGCCCAAATATTTGTATTTACTGACACACTCAGGTTCAGCATCATTTGTTTTAAAAGTATGCTGGATTAGTCTGCCTGCCTTGTTAAAAATCAAAATCTTCGTTTAATTAGTGTTAACAGTTAAACACCAGTCATTACAGTAATTATCTAAAATATCAAGTTTCTTCTGAAGTCTTAGTGGTGACTTAGAAAAAATAATAAAGTCATCAGCGTATAATAAACAATTAAGAGGCTTTCCATTTAGCATTATATCAGTATCTGATTCTGATTGTCTGAGATAATTTGGCAACTCATTAATGAATATATTAAAATGATTTGGACTAAGATTATCCCCTTGTTTTACTCCATTTTTTTTTAATATTGTAGCTTTCAGTTACCACATTATTTACTTTTACACAGGATTTACTTAATAAATACATATTTTTTATGATATTTTAGAATAGTGTGCCAACTCCCATTTCTAAAAGCTTTATCTTAATCCCAGCATGAATGACAGTGTCATAAGCTGTTTGAAAGTCAACAAAACAGGCATAGACTCTTCCATCTTTTTTATTGCAATATTTGTCAATAATACATTTTAGAACAAACATATGATCAGAAGTTCTGGCCTTGTGTCTGAAGCCAATTTGGCAATCGTCTATAATTTTGTATTTCATTAAGAACTTATCAAGACGTGTATTAAGCACTCGATTGAATAGTTTCCCAATTGAGCTGGTAATTGTGAGTCCCCGATAATTGTTGGGGTCTGTAATATCGTTTGCTTTATGTAATGGTGTAATATATGGAGGGGTATTTCCGCCACCAGAGAAATTCTATGCTGTAAATTTTATCTTCTCTTTCTATTGTTTTCACTTTCCTTATCCATAGTTCTGCATTTTCTATATTCTATATTGTAGATTCTATAATATCATTTTATCATATTTTATATTCTTTCTTTCAATGTTCCTATTTCATCCGTACTTCTGCAGTTTTTAGATTTTATATTATTGTTTCTAAAAACTCAATTTGTTATATTTTATGTTCTTTCTTTAAATGTTCCCATTTCTATGCTTTGTTCATTAAGTTCTAAATTCTTCTTTCACGACATTATATCTGCCGTGTTAATTTCGAAAAATTTCATGTTTTATAATTTGGAAGAGAAGTGTTCAAAGTAAGAATTCATTGTGCAACATTCTTTCGTTAATATTTAACTTTTGTCTTTGTATTTTCATGCAATTTTTGTTTTTATGTGCTTAAAATAAACGTGGCGGAAAAAACGCGTATGATTGAATTATGACAACAGATGGCGCGAGTGTTTTTGTGACAGCTTTTCATCCACCAGCAGATTCGTCCACGAACGGGACTTTATAGGGACATCATATATATTATTATGTATTCAAAGACAACTTTTAATATGATGCAACAAAATGACATTTTTAAGACGGTGAAATAAAAAAAAGCCTTTCCATTTCATTGAGAGTGAAGCGGGGGAAACTTATAGGGGATCGTTCATGATTGGAAGCGATGATATAATTAGTCCCAAATACGGTTGTGACGCGGGAAACACTGAAAAAAAAACATCTTGGATAGGGAAACAGAGTTTTTAAGAGTCTTTGTTAAATCCCCCCTCGTGAAACGGGAAAGTTGAGAAAAAATTGTGGAATTTCGGGAAAGGGCCCCCACAGTCCTAGTTGTGACCTTCTATATACAGCTTCAAAAGTTTTAAGCCTGATGGAAAAAACTCCCATTTAGTAATATAGGGGAAAGGCGAGACCCACATGATTTTCGGGACCTCTAGATTTCTCATTTGTAACTTCAGAAAACCGGATAACCCCTATTTTAAGGCCACACATTTGGAATGAAAATACCCTATTTGGATACCTGAATACAGGCATGTTTTTAACCACGGAAAATCGCGATTTTCAGTCCAAAATAAAACGGGATTGGAAAAAAATTTGTTTCTTGGATAGATAAAAAACACAAAGTTTATCATACTTGATCATATGTACGTGAATCAGAAATGAGCAAGCAATATGGGCAGTTCATTTACACATCGTATTCTTTTAAATTTTACATTTTGAAAGTTCAGTATACATGCATTGAATTTTCGAACACATTCATACCAATAAACCTCTTGGGAAAATGGGCATTCTATGATTTCACGCATAGCGTCACGATAGTTAGAAGTTTTCAATGGCAAGGGTCATATTACAGCCTTCAGTGTTCAATAAGTAGATCTTGGTTAAATTTTATAAAACTTTTTTATATTTGTTGTCCTGTTAATTTATTTGTAATGAGGTGGAAAATGTTCCATAATTCCCGTCTTTGATCACAAAATTCCACCAATTTATTGGCATGAACAGTTCTCCGAGAGCCCGGATCTGAAGCCCGGAGCCCAGTGAGTGGAGTCCTGAGCCCTATGTGCTGGAGCCTGGAGCCCTATTGTTGGAGCCCGGAGCCGTTGTGTTGGAAACCGGGTCCAAATGTAAAAAAAAATGCAAATCCGGGACCCAGAACCCGCGTTATTTCCCAATCAATGTAATTAGTTATAAGAACTTTCTGATTTTTGTAAAAATTTTAACAGAATATGTGCCTATTAAGAATTAAACTTTTTTTCTTGAAGGGAATTACCTTTTGCACTGAAATCTCTTCTGTAAATGGCTTAAAAACTTTTCGGGAAAACTACGCTATTTCTTTTTTGTCAAGAGCAAATTACTCTCAAAACTCGCCATATTCACACAGGGGAATTATAAGTGTGTCTCGATGCGGTTAAAGCGGGATGCGGGGTTGGCTTTAAAGTAAACGGAAAGCGGGTCGGCTTTTTTAGTGAGCAGGAAAGGGATCATCGAAAATAAAAAAGGCACGGGGAAACGGGAAATAATGTCGGAACCGGGAAAAGGTTGCTTTTAAAGAGTGTAAAATATTTCTAGTCCCATTAATACACCTGGTGAAAATGTCTCGTGTATTGACATTATTAAACGAAAATTTCAGGCTACCGGAATGGTAATAGTTTTCTAATAAAAGAGGGGTTGTCGAGACCAGCATGATTTTCGAGACGTCGGGATTTTCAATTTTTCACTTTGGGGAAATCAGATAACTCCCATTTTCAGATCACGAATTGGGAATGGAAATACCTGGCCCTGCTAAAGTGGACANGGGGGGGGGGGGTTCGTGTCGTGTCACCGATTTGTACAGTTCTATGAAATGTTGTTTGGACACTCTAATGACTAGATTCACCCCACAAAAAGAACTTTATTTAGGGGTTAAGTCGCTGCAATTTAACATGCAACCACTGGGAAACCTCATACAGCCATGCCGAGAGGTTCGCCTATCTATATAATCAGCGATTTCAACTGGTAATTGAAACTGCATGGTCAAGCTGGTATACATTTGTCATAAACATTCGAGATGTCGTTTCTGTGGCAATTGTCCTTCATGCCAGCAGCTAAGACATCTACAGCTAAGCCAGCCGAAAAGTACGCTAACTCTCCTCAAAAGACAAAACTACCGCACAAAAGAAAGTCAAGAAACCAGGGAAGAAGTGAAGTCAAGAGCTTATCTTTTACATATGCAGAAAAAAGTCCTTCTAATGGCTACTAAACTTCTCAAAAAGAATATTTATAGTTGTTATATCAGCAATTTTCAAAGTCAAAAATAGCTTTTCCCTTTGTACAGTGTATTTTCTCTTTCTTACTAATTCCCTTTTCCCCTTTTTTGTATTGATTTTATTTACTTATTTATTTATCTCTTCATCAATATTTTTTCAATTGGTCCTTCTCGATATTACTATTTCATTCTTTGAGGGCTCCGGGCTCGTACAATAGGGCACCAAGCTCCAGCACTAGGGATCTAGGCTCCAACACTAGGGTTCCGGGCTCCAACAAAAGGGCACCGGGCTCCAACACTATGTCTCTGAGCTCCAAACTAGGTCTCCGGGCTCCAATATTATGGCTCCGGGTCCCACTCACTGGGCTCCGGACTTCAGCTTTGGGCTCTCAGAGAGCTGGGGTTATCCGATTTTCCGAAGTTAAAAATGGGAAATTCGGAAGTCCCGAAAATCATGTTGGTCTCGTCTTCCCCCTCTATTATTAAAAATACATTACTGGGTAGCATGAAAATTTCGTTCAACATTGTACAAAATGGGAGTTTTTTTTCCATCTGGCTTATTAAACTTTTGGTGCTGTATAAAGGAGATCCCAATGGGGGTCCTTTCCCAAAATCTCCAATTTTCCCGTTTTACGAAAGAGTGGGGGCTTTAACAAAGACTCTTAAAAAACCCTGTTTCCCGATTCCAAGTGATTTTTTTCAGTGTTTGCCGCGTCACGTGAGCAGTATTTAGTAATCTATTACCGCGTCCAATCATGGACGATCCCCTTCAAGTTTTCAACGCTTCACTCTCAATTAAATGGAAAGGCTTTTCAATTTCACCGTCTTAAAAGTGTCATTTTGTTGCATCATATCAAAAATTGTCTTTGAAATACACAATAATATATAATGATGTCCCTATAAAGTCCCGTTCGTGGACGAATCTGCTGGTGGATGAAAAGCTGTCACAAAAACACTCGCTCCATCTGTTGTCATAATTCAATCATACGCGTTTTTTCCGCCGTTTTTTTAAGCACATAAAAACAAAAATTGTATGAAAATACAAAGACAAAAGTTAAATATTAACGAAAGAATGTTGCACAATGAATACTTACTTTGAACACTTCTCTTCCAAATTATAAAACATGAAATTTTTCGAAATTAACACGGCAGATATAATGTCGTGAAAGAAGAATTTAGAACTTAATGAACAAAGCTTAGAAATGGGAACATTTAAAGAAAGAACATAAAATATAACAAATTGAGTTTTTAGAAACAATAATATAAAATATAAAAACTGCAGAAGTACGGATGATATAAGAACATTGAAAGAAAGAATATAAAATATGATAAAATGATATTATAGAATCTACAATATAGAATATAGAAAATGCAGAACTATGGATAAGGAAAGTGAAAACAGTAGAAAGAGAAGATAAAATTTACAGCATAGAATTTCTCTGGTGGCGGAAATACCCCTCCATAGTAATATACCCTTCTGCCCAACTCACAGGGTATATCCCACAGCTAAGGCAAGCATTAAAAATTTTTTGAAAACATTTTGTAAGAGTAGACTTGCTACTCTTTATCATATTATTTGAGATATTATCCAAATTCATGAATTAAATGTTTAATTTATTTCGTTAAAACTGCAAATCCTTTTTTTTTCTCCTCATATATATATTTTTGGAGCAATGGACATGTTCTACTGGAGGTGGCACTTTTTCTGGTTTACATAAACCAGAGTTATTGCCAATGAAATAAAGTTCATACAAATATACGAGAATTCCATATTGTGAAAATTCATTTAAATTTCAAGACATCACATCCATATTTTTGCGTAATATCTCATATATATATATACTATATATAGTCCCTGTACTGATTGAAGAGAAATACAGTGCAATATGAAGTGTTTAATGTCCTCAACGCCTTTGTCACATAAACTACAGATATTATTATCTTCTGAACCAAATGTATTTCTTCTTTGTTTTGTTATATATACTCATGTGACAATCTTGAGTTTGATATCGATACATAGATTCTCTAGATGGATCAGCTGAACTGTATAAAGTAAGTGAGTACCGAACCGTCAATCCAAAACGAATAATCCAAAAAAATCAGTATTATTTCTTCTGTCGAGAATTTTTACACTGTGTATTCAAAGACCTTGTTCTCATAATATTGAGATCGTAGCACATCTCTCTAGTAATAGATTCTAATTTCAAATAGGGAAATGAAGAGAGATCAATTTTAACACTTCTGACTCTACAAATATTTTTTCAACTATAACACTAATGACTCTACAAATATTTTCTAAATATGATGAATCTAATATCATGATTAACTGTTCCTTGGGCCAGAACAATGAGATGGATACATCTATTGATTTTAATAGTAAATTATCTGAAAGTTCAATGAATTTCCGTCGTACTGATTGAAGAGAAATACAGTACAATGTTAAGTGTTTATGTCCTCAACGCCTTTGTCATATAAACTACAGATATTATTATCTTCTGAACCAAATGTATTTCTTCTTTGCTTTGTTATATATACTCATGTGACAATCTTGAGTTTGATATCGATCCATAGATTCTCTAGATGGATCAGCTGAACAGTATAAAGTAAGTGAGTACCGAACCGTCAATCCAAAACGAATAATCCAAGGACAATGGCAACATCGGAAATAACAAAGAACATAAGTACGACACAGAAAAGAAAATGAAGACACATACACACAAAGATGAACAAAACGGATCGAATGAAAAAAGTAAAAAACCATGGGTGAGATCAGGTGAACCGGTAGTGTAAGCATCTCCTGCTTAAATTTGAAAAATGTTCCTATTTTGTAAATCAATAGTTGAATATAAGTTACATGTTTCAAAAATTCTCAGGTACCAATATTAATTATCAGAAGTAAAAATAAGTCTCTTCTCTTTTCTGTTAGGATTTTCTTAGTAGGCAATAGCATGTTCTAAATCATATTTCACCAAAATTTCATGAATCTTTGAAAACCAACTTGAGTTTTGAGTGTCTAAATAGCAACAGACTTTTCAACAAAATGAGGATTCTTACTACATATTTATGAAAAAATATTAAGCATTTAACATCCATTTAAGCATCAATTGGAAGAATTCCAGTCAAAACAGTTGGAAGAATTCCAGTCAAAACAGTTGTAACTGTATCAGGGGTTATGGTGGGTTATGATAAAATCTGTTTAATGATACTTTTGTTAAGAATTTTCCAGTCTGAGCATGCCTTTCGGGCTAGGTTGTAGCATTGCTAGTCCATATGTAAGTATTGGTAATATATATGTCTTAATCAAAGAAACTGATGTACAAGGATCAAGTCTATTTTTACGATGGAGCCCTGCAGACATAAGTATACAGTGGGGTGCAGACATAACCTCTCATAAAGTTAACTTGAAGCAGTCATAAAAGCTCCTCTAAGTTAACTTAGAACAGGTATCGAGTCTGCTCTAGAAGTGTTCTAAGTCTGCTCTAGAATCCTGACCGCTCTGACCAGTCATGGTCATAGCTAGAATCCTGACCGTTATGGTCAGAGTCCTGACCGCTCTGACCTGTTCTGCCCATGACCATTCTACCTAAGTCTGTCCTGGCCATGACCGTTATTATTCCCCGCTCCGAAGGAGGAGTGGGTATATTGTTTTACCCTTGTCCGTCATTCCGTCCGTCTGTCCGTCCGTCACAACTTTTGTCAAGCTTTTCTCTGCAATGGTAAATGATACAAACTTGAAATTTTGTCATAAGCTTTGTATAGTCATGCCATATTGTGGGATGCATTTTCAGATCTGTCGGGATGCTGCTTCGTGTTTCCCGACTTAGTCAATTTTCAGTCATTCCGTCCATAAGTCACAATTTTCGCCAAGCTTTTCTCTGCAATAGTAAATGATACAAATTTGAAGTTTTGTCAGAAGCTTTGTATAGCCATTCCATATTGTGGGATGCATTTTCAGACCTGTCAGGTTACTACTTCCTGTTTACCGACTTAGTCAATTTTCAGTCATTCCGTCCGTCCCTGACAATTTTCGTCAAGCTTTTCTCTGTAATGGTAAAAACAAACCTGAAATTTTGTCAGAAGCTTTGTATAGCCATGCCTTATTGTGGGATGCATTTTCAGATCTGTTGGGTTACTACTTCCTTTACCGACTTTGTCAATTTTCAGTCATATCGCCCGTCCGTCACAATTTTCGTCAAGCTTTTCTCTGCAATTGTAAATGATATAAATTTGAAATTTTGTCAGAAGCTTTGTATAGTCATGCCATATTGTGGGATGCATTTTCAGATCTGTCAGGTTACAACTTTATGTTAACCGACTTATTCAATATTCAGTCATTTTATGCTATATTGCATGATGCATTTTCAAACATGTGCAGGCAACTCAAAGCTGAAGTTGAGAGCGGGGGTATTTCTAGTGAGCAGGGTCTCACAGATCCCTTGTTAAGCCCAGTAAATTATAATGCGTAGAACCAGAGACATTCAATTACGTTTAATTGTGTTTTATATGTCTCTGGTAGAACTGCATTTAAACGTCAAGTTTATAACAACTTTTAATTCATTTTCATCATCAGCCATCAGGGCTTTATGAAATCTGCAAAAGCACAGTAGCGTTATTTATATTATTACCAATACGACAGCCAATGTTTTGGTTTTCACAATTCAACATAAATTTATACAAGTCGGCATTCAACATTCCACCTTTTTATACACCTTAATGTATTGATATTTCATTTTATTTGCTGTTCAACCATTTTTCACAAGATTTTTGTATCACTGTGTAGATTGCCAGTATAATATACTATATTGAAGGATCAATGTTCAGTAAATTTAATTTCTTCATTAATTTTTTTTTAAAACAACAACATCAAATGCTGACTAAGCGTCTAATAATTAATAAACATAAGATAACAGGAAACCCTCAATGTCCGAAAATTACAATCACATACCACAATCTACAAGGGAACTAAGGCTAGATAAAAACTCTTCAACAAGTATTGCTGAATTCAATGGAGAGGTGTTTTTGTTTGTTTGTAAAACCTCGTTCCCGGTTTCCATGGAAATCGGGTACTAGAATGGTTCGCTGCAAGCATGTCTGCAGAAACGAAAACAAAGCTTGCTCATTGGTCAGAAGTTCCCGCGTAATACTGGTGCTAAATGATGTGCGTCGTCTCCGTAATCCCGCTGATTTGCACATCGATATAAACCATTCGAGGATACATTGGAAAAACTTGAATTTAACTATAAACTGATTGCCTCATATATGTTTACATTGTCATTGCCTTCAATATAATCAGTTTGCGAAATACAATCATGGACAAGTAAGGGACGACAAATACCCAAACTAGCTATATTGTAGTCAACTGGTATAGGGAAAGGCAATCGTTTCTTTATTCCCGGTCGCCATGGTAGCCGGCTTTAGGAATCCGTCAATCTGTATTTTAAAAAGGTCGGAATCTGATCCGATCAGCAGATTTCCTCTGGTATTGTTTGAATATTTCATAAAATATCGTTTAACAGGTTGAAATTTAATATTTTGATATAAAGCATTTTTTACAATTTATAAATGTATCCATACACACGGGTATGGATTCGTTGCTCTTGGGGATGCCAGTATATTTGTAAACTAATTGTTGTATATATTTGTCAATAAATGTAGACAATACAGTACAACGAGGTGAGCTTAGCAGGATGTAGTACATTTTTTTTATCCCAGATTGAACAATTACTCCAGTTATTTAATTCTTTGTTACATATATATATATGCCCAATAAATGTATTGATGGCTATAAACCGGGAAGCTTTTTAAAAAAGCTTAACCTGTTGTATCTTTGAATGATTCTGTTGTACAATTGGTTGAATATTAGTCGTACGATGTATTAAAAAAAATTGGATAAAACAGGAAGTACAGTCATCCAACGGTAATTCTCGGCGTCGTAACTATCTCCTTAATTCTTCAAAATTTGTGGAATCAATTTGTTGTTGAAAATACGATTCGTGATTTCTGTAATCAAAATGACAAATTCTTCACCTGTGTATAAATGTTCTTGTACTTTGTCGGCCTTTGACAACTCTGTGACGTACCCCCATTTGCCTTTCTTAATTGATTTTATAGCAGTATAAACTTCTAATAAAGTAACGGTTCTGCCGATGTGGGTAATTTGTTGACACAGATCTTGGATCACCTTATAGTCCAATTCACATAAAGTTAAATGTTCATAGTCAAAAGTTTGATTTTCTATAGGTTCAGATAAGTTACTAAAGTGTTCAAAACATCCATCTATGATATTGTTTCCTTAATATAATTTATCATTAACATGTAAATTGACAATATCAGCGTTTCGCGCCTCTAGCGGAATATCAGGTTCGATAACTCCAACAGGCTTGAACGGGGGCGTTTCTACCATTCTGAATGATTATAAATCTGCACATTTTGATGTTGATTTGTATGGAAGCCGGATGTGGCCATTTTCGCGTTTTCGCGTTTTCGCGTTTTCGTGCTATCATTCAACAACGCGAAAAGGCGAAAACGCGAGATCAAGAAAGCGAAAAGGCGAAAACACGAAAAGTCGAAAAGGCGAAAACGCGAAATCCCGGATGCAAAACACGAAAACATAGAGACGAAAACACGAAATGAAATAGATCTCGCCTTTTCGCTTTTTCGCGGTAAACATCTCGTGTTTTCGTTGGTAAAATCTGGCGTTTTTGTGTTTTCGCCTTTTCGACTTTTCGCGTTTTCGACTTTTTGCGTTTTCGCGTTTTCGTGTTTTCGCGTTTTCGCGTTTTCGTGTTTTGCGTTTTCGCCTTTTCGCGTTTTTGCCTTTTCGCGTTTTTCGTGTTTTCGCGTTTTCGTCTCGGAAGTTTACATCTTACGCATGCGTCATTAATATACAAAAAATTTGGTCGTCTCAAAATATTATATTGATCATACAGAAGAATGACGGCCATTGATTAGAGGACACCCCGGGTGTCCTCATTAAACGGTCATCACGATTAACGTAGAAAGTAATTGGAAATCGAGAGGTACCTTTAATAAATCTCTATTATTGAATTTACCATTAATTTCAAATCTTATGAAGTGTTATAGTCATATTCTAGATATATTTCTCTTTCTTGTGATGTAAAAAAATTTTGAAAATTTTTTTTCCTTCTGGTGTCTTCGATTTTTCAAACTCCAAGTTCGAAATTCAATCAGTTTTGCAGTAGTAACTAACCAAAAGTCATGAAAAAAAGCAAAGGTAGTCTTCTTTAAAAACTCATAACTCTATAAATATTAAATTCACGCCCTATGAAGTGTTAGTATGAAATCATGTCATCTTAAAATGACGCGTATTTTGATATCAATAAGTAATTTTTCAGTTTAGGATTTTTTGTGTCTCCGATGATTTGAAAAGAAGACTTTTTGGCTTTGTAATGTACATATATGTCTTCGAGAAATCAAGGATGTCGTGGGTAAATCGTCATCGGAATGTATGAAATACATGTATAAAGAATAAAGATGGATTTTAAATTTCGGCTAGATTTCGTTTCATTTGTTAGGTTTAAATTTTTTTAGTTTAAATTGCAAAAATATTTTTGGTTTAACAAAATTAAATGAGCATATTTTGTATTTACTCTATGTGGCCTCGAAACGAGGAGCTTACATATCAAAGAAAAATTTCTGAAAATGCGAAGCTGAAATATTGAAAAAAATATTCTGGGAACATTTTTTTAAAAAGAAATTCTTTGATCTTCGTGACGTGAAGCAAAAGTCCTCCGCATTTGGTTTTGAGGCATAATCGGGTCGACGAAATTCACTATTTGTGTTTGCTTTAATTAATCTTACTATGACATACGGAATTTCTAAAAAGAAAAGCATCTTATTTTATTACATTAGTAAGATCACTAACTGGTGCCGGGTTCATAATTTACGTTACTCTCACTATGTACGCCTTAACGATTCGCCAATACGTATACGCCTTTGTATACGTCTTACTGTAAACATATTTTATTAAATAATTCATTATATACATATACA
>MJUU01059002.1:8513-20875 GCA_002080025.1 Modiolus philippinarum | reverse complement strand
CGGGCTTGCACTTAACGGCGATACTTTGGCTTGAGATTTATATCAATCATACCAGCAGTAGATCTAGAAAGATTTTTTTTATACTGTACCACTACTCTGCCTCAATCAAAAATATTCATCATTACCACTCCCAGAATATATACAATTTTGCTAAAGAAAGGTACAGCACATCTTCAATTTCTTTTTACCTTCAGGAAATTGTTTTCCCCATCCTATTTACACCTTTTTTCTCTAAAATTTTAAGAATTAAATAGTACAGTTATATGCAACTCAAAATATAAAATTTCAATTTACATCATACATGTTCAATATTCTGAATCAGGGGAAGTAACCCATTTTACATTAGTATTGTTTTTAGCTGATTCTGAGGCTGGCAGATTGCATTCTACAATGTATGCTACAGTATTTTTTGGCTAAATTTAAAAACATTGCATTAATGTTCTAAATGAACTGTCTCCACATATGAACTTGAAAAATTTAAGTGAAATAACTAAAAGCACGCTGGTCCACGATAACGCAGTGACAACGGAGCCAACACACTGAAAGGTATTTGCAACGCACAGACAACGGGAACATATGGCAGTGAGAAGCCACAAACTTTTAATTTTATGAATTTTAGTCAGTAAAGTATTTAATTCTATTGTTAATCATACCCACACGGAATATAAAAATTATTCTGTTATCGTTGTATCGTGCTTCTAAAGTGTTTCGAAATAGTTACATTATGATAAAACTGAAAACCGTTGGAACGCTCATACAGAAATGTGTGTTATTTTGGAAATGTTCTGAAATTCTTGTTAAAATACATAAATGTATGAATGGAACCTAAAGCATAAAGAAACACACTACCTTTCTGTTTCTTTTTAAAATATTTCTACTTGTTGAACATTTGTAAATTAGTACTTAATGGTATTTTTCAAGTCAACGCACAGTACAACGATTTCATTACAACGCAAAAACAATGGTGAAGTAAATAGCATATGATATATCCTGTAAGAGATATCATAAATTTCAAGTTAATTTCTGATAAAAATGATGTCAACTACATTTTAGTTTATTATTTATTGTTATTTTTTATTTAAAATACTACCTCCATAAATTTATGCTTAATTCTTGGGACGATCAAGTTTAAGCTAACTATCACACACCCACTTGTCTAATATATATGTAAATGTATGAGGAGAACTATGAGCCACCAAATGCCGAGCTATCACAACCAGTAGAGATGATGCAATTTATTCCGATTAATCTTTGCAATGAGAAAATTATTTTTATTAGTTTCAAAGTTTTATATTCTACATTTAGTGTGATTTTTGGATACACGCATGACATGACCGACTGTTTGTTTTACGCATTAAGCTCGAAACATAAGTGGGACAAATAAGCTGTGGCTCTGGAGTTCCATTTGAATTGATTTGATTTAAAACCTAGTTGTGATATTATCAAGCAGGTTATAGTACGCTTCAAATCATTCAAAAGTTTATCGCTGTTGGGAGGTATTGTCAGAATTTCTTTACTAAATTGTCCCCCCTTACTGGTATTTTGACTTCAAACACACGAGAGCTCGAACCCATGGAATCTCGCGTGTAATTGAATGTGAGTTTCTGGTTTTAAATATCTCTGATAGTTTTCATTGATTTTTTTCTTAAAAAACTATGAATGAATTTAGGGAACTTGAAGGGATCTATATGCGACATGTAACCAGTCCAAAAAAACAGTGAGTGAAGAAGTACATCAATCAGACTTTCGGTGAATCTTGAAAGTATGTTCAAAAGTGGTCCCTAATCCAGACCTCTAATTTAGAGTTACAGCTGCAATTAAACATCGACTTTTCAGCATTTTTTTCATTTTTTCATTTCGACCTGTCAAATTCGTCACAAAGTGCTTTTTTTTTAATAAATCATAAATCGGATGTCGGAGAGTAGTTTCAGCTCAATGAGGCAACTTACAGACTAATTATGTCATTTAGTAATACGGCAGACTGTTATCTTTGCGTTGTACTTGAATCGTTGTCTTATGCATTGCATTATTTGACATGCTAATACATGTACGTGATTTTTTACGAAGATCTGGAACATTTTAATCTTGGGAAAACATATAAAAGGACATTACATTTCGTTATGCTGCTTTATACATTCATAATAATCTATTGTAGAGATTCCACAAATGACAGTAATTTTTTGTTCGACCGTTCACATTGTTCACAGTTTTCATTCTTAAACACCAGTTTTCTGCACTTAACTAATGTAACATCCCAATTCCGAAATAATTTTCACACTCAGTGTGGGTATTTTCAAAATTTTAATGTATTACAATAAAATCTTAAAACACCAAAAATAAAACCTACCGTCAGATTTATGTGTGTAATACCACATATTTCCGTTGTCTGTGCGTTGCAAAGACCGTTGTCACCGCGTTGGCACCGTTGTCAGTGCGTTATCATAGACCAGCGTGAAAAGTGCAAGTGCTGATTTTTAAAGCATTAGTAGATCCATTATCATGTAGTTATAAGTGCAAATTCCCAAAACAGATGTATACAAGAGTATAATATATCTTTACATATTATATACAATGTACAAATCTACTGTCAGTTCAAAGTCAGATAAAGTCTTTTCCTGCCTTCATTGCAATGATATGCATGTATCTCTAAAACAGGGTCCAACTAATTTACTTAGTTTGACACTTTACAAATGTACAAAATAATGGTACTCAATCTAGTTTCTTCAATAATAGATTTTCTTACTTTCATCTGACTACATCATTGAAGACAACCGAAAGGAAACAAACTAGTATTGTACATCATAACATGATCAAAATTTAAGCTAACAATAACTTCTGTGCACTGATCTGATTTCTCAATTTGGATAATTTGAAATTAAAAATCTTTTCATGACACTTAACGTTATATAAATATTTTGTAATGATCAAAAGGTGCATGAACAACAATGCTAATGGAGTCTCAGACTGAGCCTGAACCAGGCGCGGATCCAGGCAAATTCAATTTGAAAAGGTGTCAAATTAGAAATATATGGAAATTTTGCCAAGCGGAGCAAGGTGCGAAAATTTTTGGGGTATTTCTTAGTAAAACATCAGAATATTAAAAAAACATTGTTGTCCAAAAAAAAGGGGGGTTCCAACTCAACAGAACCCACCCCTCCTTGGATCTGCCAATGGGAACATAAAGTTAACATTTGGTTTAAACAAGTATTGTAGACGCAGATTTTTCTAATCTTTGAGACAAGCCAGTAACTATTTTCAGTTGTTAGAGATATCCTTGTCTCAACCAACGGCTGCTTAATAAATCTGTGCTATGGTCAGATGGTTTGTCTTGAACTGACTAATATGAGCAATGATGTACATGCATAGCTCATTGTTAAAGGCCTAATGGTGACTTCAAGAGGAAGAAAAACAATAAAAAAATTGTTCTAATGCGTTGACTTTGCCATGTTTATGTAGAGAAAATGTGATCCATCCACCGATTTTTTTCACAAGGACTATATATTAGCTACGGTTCCACAGCCTATCTCAAGCTGTTTAAAAACAAAGTCCAGAGAAACATTTTTTTGACATTAAAGGGTAAGCTTTAATAAATATGACCAATACTTTGTTGCAAATTGTTCTACCTACCACCTATCCCTATTTATTTATGAGGTAATATAATTTCCCCAGTGAGAGCATAAAAGTTGAAATTTTCAGAATGCAAATGAGGATAATAAATGTAACAGATAAGGGGATTACAAATCCCCTCTTTAGCTTATATGGTATGCTTGGAAAAATTGAAGGTATACTGTGCCATCATAGGAAATAATCCCTGCTAGGTGAAGATGGGAGATAACTCTACGCCATTTTAAACCTGTTGCTGCACAACAACAGATATTGACAATGGTCTCCCAATACCGACAGTGTATGGGCTGCATCTGGATGATACTTGCAAACTATATGTAATCTCAACAAGCTTGACATGTTAAGAGTGTCACAGAACATGATTTTGACATTGTATTTACACTGAGTGTTTATATCGAGTATTAACAACTAAAGGTAGCTAAAATGCTAATTATGACACCACAAGCACTTGTTTTTTTTTTTTGTGTGTGTATGTTGTTTTTTCATAATTTCGATCATATTATTCTCTTCCTCCACCCAGAGACATGTGTCTACCAGTGGTAGTCCCACTTTTACATTTTGTTTAAAGAGAGGGGTATCATTTTATTGGAGTCTGTATTATTTCATACCCTTTCTAACTCCCTCTTAGAACTTCTCAGTTCAACATCTTCAAACGTCGGACTGTCACGTCTTGCTAATCTTGCTCTGCCCCACCGTCCCATTCTACTTTTTCTTTCACTTGCCTTTGAATTCTTCCCGCTTGTTGTTTTCCATCCATTCAATCAAGCGTGGGAATATTTTTGTCAGATCACGTGACCAGCTAATTTTAGCTACCGTTCTTGTCCCAATAAGGGAAGGTCCTTCAACGCCCAGAACTGAACGAAATGACAAGATATACTAAATTTATAAATAATAAATGTATATAAATGTTACATTTACCACTGCTGTCTCGGGGGTCACTTCCAATATAAGATGAGATAGGATCAGATATAGGGATGAGCCGCTGGAATAGGTACCTTTTTCTTGCTTCATATTATGTAAGGGAGGGGGGGTAGGAAGGGGTCCCATCCCGAAATCCCGGACTTATTTTACTCCTTTCCCTAATTCCCGAACATAATTTTTGGTAATCCCGAAATCCTGATTAAAAATGTTTTGGTAAGTGATTTTCATTGATATCAACATCAGAATCTTAAATTTCATCATTTCATCATAGTTTCAGTCCGTTATTTGATGTTAGGAAAAAAGATTCTGAAAGTAGCATTTTCAGCGACAAAACTTTTTCAAAATCACATTCCTTTTTGGCAACTGTTATTCAATCATTAGAAGAAGATAGTGAACATCTAATATCATGGTTCTCATTAAGCAAATCCGGAAAAAATTCAAGCTATAGCTATTGGCACTAAAACACATAATAACAACATTACATTCAACCTAAATGGGATAAATATTAAGTGTGATGACGAAGTAAAACTACTTGGAGTAACTATCGATTTCCAATTAAATTTTAACACCCACATCTCAGACATTTGTAAAAAAACAGCAAGACAACTGAATGTACTGAGAAGAATAGGACATCTACTTAATAAAACATCAAAAATGACAATCTATTACTCATTCATATTATCAAACTTGAGTTATTGTCCTCTTACTTGGCACTTCTGCACAGAACAAAACACCAGAAAAATAGAAAAAATACAGGAGAGGGCACTGCGGTTTATATTTGATGATTGTACATCTCCTTATGAAACACTTTTAGAAAAATCTGGCTTACCATCATTAAAAGTTAGGAGACTGAGAACCATGGCATTAGAAACATACAAAATTCTCTATAAATCCAGCCCTGTATTCCTTCATGATATTTTATCTTTTAAACAAAATTCATATAATTTGAGGTATAAGCTCACAGCCGAATTACAAAGACCAAGGACAACAAGGTGTAAGAATAGCTTTAGCTACCAGGCAGCAACACTTTGGAATTCCTTGCCTAATGAGGCAAGGAATCTTTCTTCTTTTAGTCATTTTAAAAAATTTATATCTTCTTGGTGCTTTTTAGAAAATTGTCACTGCAGTTCATGTAGGGTTGGTATGCAGTCTGGGAGCTAGACCTATTCTTACTGCTGTTTGTTGCTTTCGCATTTTTGGTTATTTGCTTACAGTATACTTGTGCTTTATATTTTTATTTAGCTTTTGTCTACTTTTTGTATGTGTATGCATGTTTTGACTTTGTGTGCTTATTTTTTATGTTTCCGTGATTAGTTTTTATGTCTGACCTATGTACATTTTGTCTTTTATTTATTTATGTGCTTTGATAATATGATTTAATAGTTGGTAGTCTTAAAATGATATATGTGTATCTTTTATAATATCTTATGTGTGTGCATGCTTATAAGTTATGTGTGAGTGATACCGAAACGTAGTTTCTTTTATTAAGTATGTGATTGCATTTTACTCTGTGTGCTTTATTTTAACCAATGTGCTATTGTGAATGTGTGAGTGATACCTAAATGTAGTTTCTTGTTAAGTATTATGTGATTGCATTTTACTCTATGCTTGGCTTGCATGTGTGCTTTATTTTAACCAATGTGCTATGTCTATGTTGTTTAAATGTTACTTGTTTTTGTTTTATAAATATCAGTCGGTTAAAGAGCTCTAACGAGCTCATGTTATCTTGTTATTATGTATATACTATGTGCCGACTTTAAATAAAGCTTACTTAAAAACTTACTTTTTTATAGAATATCATATTTAGAATTCATCAATATTTTGTTTTAAATTCGAAAAAAAATGAATTCGGAATGCTTGCATTTAACATGCATATACAGTTTGTAAGCACACATGTTGGAATCAACTACCCTTATTCATGAGGTACTCAAATTTTCATTAAAATTCATTTTAAGATAAAACAGTAGTCAATGTTTATAAAATCTGAAGAGTATGTATTAATTTTTCTTTACGAAATATAAGAGGAAAAACAAAACAAACACAGCTTTTGACGGCTGAATAATGCCTCAAATTTTTCTCGTTTTTTGCAATTTTTCCTACATTTTCCACTGTGCAAAAATATGCGAAGGAGAAAACATAGACAAGAGGCTCCCAAGAACCTGAATCGCTAACTTAGACCCATGGCCGTCATAGGCGTAACCTACGGGTCTCATTTTTGGACCAATGGGTGAAACATCATTTTCATCATCTGCACTGGAACTAATGAAACAAATTAAACTAAACTGTACTAGGATGATGTAGTAAAGGTCCTTTACACAGATTGCTTATTTAGTTCTAATTGTACCAAAAACATGGCCGTCAGTATGGAACTTCAGTAGTTTAACCTTATGTGAGAAACATCATCTTAAATTCTCTGAAATTTATGAAGCAAATTTTACTAAGGGACCGACCATTTAACCTGAAGGGGGGGGGGGCTGTGGTTTTTTTTTCGAAAAAAATATTCTGATTCTGTGAAAAAATTTCTTGGCTGCAAACGTGATGAAAAAATATTCTGAATGGGGCTTTCTGCCCAAAAAAATTATTTTGTTTGTACTAGTTAAAAAAATAAATTTCTGTCCAGAAAAAAACCATAACCCCCCTTCAAGTTAAATGGTCGGTCCCTAATATGTACTGGAATGATGTTGGGTAGGTCCGTTACAAAAATCACTCATTTCGTTCCGAACATGATGGCTAGCACAAAACTTAGTCTAACATTGGACCCTATGGTAAACTACTACTTTGGTTACCTCCTTGAAACCACTTAAGCTAATTCAACCAAATTGTAAAGTAATAATGTATTGAAGGTTCCCCAAAACGATTGTGCCTTTCGTTTTGATCCCCAAAAAAACATGGCTGCCAGTACGGAACTTAGATTAACATTGGACGCTATGTGAAAATAATCATCTTCTCTGAAATTATTGAAACAATTTAACCAAACTGAATTGAAATGATGTATGGAAGTTCCTGATTTCGGTCAGATCCTACAAAAACATGGCAGCCAGCATAGAACATAGTTTAACATTGGACATAAAGGAAAAATCACATTTTGATGATATTCTCTGACACCACTGAAGCCAAATTAACCAAATTTTAGCTTAACATTAGACCCTATTGGGGAAAAGTCATTTTTGGTCACCAGCATAGACATGGCTAGAAAGCATTTCGTCAGGTGAGCGATTCAGGCTCAGTCGTGAGCCACAGACCTAGACCCTCTATCAATTGTTATAGATCTTAATCTTATAAGAGTCCAATGTTGAATAATGTCTATGTTTCCCACTGATGGATATATGATGAATTGCAGACTTGCTAAGCACCGTTCTAAGGACCAATGCGACCAAGTTTGAATCTACATGTATTTGGTCTAATACTTTAGGAAATAAGAAAATGTCTAGTGTTAAAGTATATTCCATATACTATACAGGTATACTCTTTGAAAACTTAACATCTTCACTAGAACTAAATTTCTATTGTAAACTATATATAGACAATGTATAAACTTGATGACATTAATTCTTGATTGGATGACTTCAGATGGTTTCCGACAGGACCATTCCTTATCCTTGGTAGCAACCATTTAGAAACATAACTAAACCTGTGAATAATGCATTTAAATCAAGTTTTCTTGCATGAAACTTCGTCTTTTCTGGTTAGAATTAAAGTTTGTAACAGATGGTCCCTTCTGGTATTTCGCAGCAATTTACAATCAAATAATTTAAGATGCTAGTTTAAAACAAAAACTAAAACATCTCATCTGAAACCATGATAACGTGGTTCTTAATAACTTCATGTTTAGAGATCATTACTGACAATTGGTACAATCTAAAGAAGAACTATTTTTATCTGAATAACAATAGAAATCTGCAAATTTTTGGATATCTTGGTTCAAAGCTGAAAGAGGAATTGAAACCACAAAATGATTTCGCCATGAATAGTATTGAATAAAGGGATACGCCGAGAGCAGCATGATACGACCGCAGCCCTTTGACCACTTATGGGTCAGAAACGGTAAGAGCTATGCAAAACCTTTTTGACCTCAGTACTACCTAAAACTTACAACAAGTGGAATAAAGAAAATCTGATGAAAAATAAAGATTTCACTTATTCGAAAAAAGTGCAATTTGCATGACTCCTTGTAGTTCGGAAACGGTAAGACCTACACCAAATTTGTTTACATACAACCAAAAGCCTATATAAAGAGAAAACCAAGAAAGAAAAAATGAAATAAAATCAAATAAACTAAAAACAAATCAATGAATAAAAATCCCATCGAAATTCTGATGAAAATTAAAGCTAAGCGGCTATGCTAATTTTTTACATTGAATCCATAAAAATCGGACTAAAAGTGATTTTCTTTTAGATTCGCCCCTTTTGGGTCCTATTTATCTCGTGAGTGGTACATGAATCCGTTGACATACTACAAATTGGAAGTTTCCTCAGGAGCACGGTGAAACAAACCCCATCAAAATCCAATTGATTCTACAGTCAATATGTGAAAAAAACCCAATTTCGACCATTTTTGGCCCTTTTCGATGAAAATGGCGATGCCACCAACTCGAAATAAAAAACTCGCGTGTGCCAAGATACATCATACTAAAATTTTTATAATGATCCGTCTACTAGAGGCAAAGTTATGCTGTCCACAGATACCGATGTATATGACCCCCAGCGGTATATAAAATGATCGATTGATAAGTTAGAGTTCATTAGAGTGAGCAATATTTCAGCTATATTAGGACGATAACAANAAAAAAATATATATATATATATATATATATATATATATAAATGAGAGAAGAAAGAAACAATGGTGGAAGGGACAACCGGGACAACGAGTTTTGATTGCCACTGGAAATTGGGAGAAATGTGTAGGGGCAGGAAATGTAGCCTTCTATACGTGTCCCAGTGACTTTACTCTCTTTAGACAACATAGAAGCGTGGCGTTTCTCCACGCAGTTTGGATACAGTGGTTCGCGGTCAGCCTTTCCGTATTATGACCTGACTACCCCGCAGACAGGGCATTCCCCTATCCACCAACTGGGGACGCGCCCGGCAACTCTGTAGCCGGAGCCCCTTAAAACCCATTCAGGTGCCGGGCTAGTATATAAACGACAAATACATAGAAAAATGTAAACCGCAACCAAAGTAGGATGTTCACATGTAAAATGAATATAAAAACTACCTATGAAGTTTCAGATTTTTTAAAAGTAAAAAGCAAGTGAAGTTGATTATGACAAATAGAGTCACTGACCTTCGGTGCTGACATAATATTGTTAAAAAATTGACTAGTTTTTTTTAACTGCACATGTTGACATATAGCCTAATTAAATGCAACATGGTCAATAAGTAAAAACACATTGCAAAATTTTAGACCTCTTGGGTAAAATCTGCAAAGCCAGGGTGGTAAGACAGACAAACCTATACACCGTCAGGCTTCGTTTGCAAACTGAAATCATGTTTTCAGAGAGACTTAATATAACATATTAGTCCAAGATGAAATCTGATATCAAAAATAGATAAAAAATGTAGCACCTTATCCTGCCTACAGAGCTTTGATATCAATGTTGACAATTACTGAAAAGAAAAACGCTCTATTTACTGATGAAGACTGTCATTCCGAAAAAGTAGAACTGACGAAAATCCCGAAATCCCGATCTTTAATTCACACAAATCCCGATTCTCGATAAATTTTTTCCCGAATTCCCGAAGATAAAAAATGGCAAACCCGATTTCCCGGGACAAAAAATGCCCAGTCCCGGATATCTGTCATTGTCCAGTGCTATCTTCCAGTCTTCCGTAATACGTAATAATGTAGATTGACAACCAAAGCCAGATCTAAAAGCTGCCAAAAATTTATCAAAAAATATCTGAAAGTGATCAGAGAGTTGGCTTTCTATGGCTGTCTCAAAGAGTTTTGAAAAGATGGGTAAAACGCTTACTGGCCTATAATTGCCTTTTTCTAAAGTACTATTTTTTTATGAATTGGAGCAACTTGTGCAATTTTAAGTGAGTCTGGAAAGACAGAGCTGGACAAAGACAGATTTACTGGGTCAGTTATAGGTTTTAAAATGACATTTTTAGAGACATGTAATATTTTTGGAGATATTCCATCATACCCTGTGGCCTTTTTAACATTTATTCTATTTATGCTCTTTAAAACAGATTTTTCGGTTACAGGTTTTCAAACAAGATGATTTGACAAAGATAGTTCACCATGTTTCTTATTCATAGCCACTATACTTGGGTGGTTGGTATTTATTTCAGTGCTATTTTCTATTCCAATATTTTTGGCTACATTTACAAAATAATTGTTAAAAGTTTCACTGATTTGTTGTTGGTCAGTTATTATGTTACAATTCTCTAATAAAATAGTATCTTTAGATGTTGTACACCCTTTATTTGTTAAGAAGGGTTTTACTGTAGGCCAAAATTCCTTTGATTTTGGACCCTCTGAACAACGTTCCATAAAGCAGTTATTAATTGTTTTTTTAATTTTGTCACTATGTTTCTTTGTTTTCTATATGCTTCCCGGTTCTTTTTGGAGCTAACTTTTTGAAATTTATTATAAAGCATTCTCTTTTTAAAACAGCAGATTTAAGTTCAGTGTTCATGTAAGGTATCTGTTTGGGCATTATTTTTCTTTGTTTCATTGGTGCATGCTTGTCAATAATTTTTGAAAGTTTGGTTTGAAACTCATCATAAGCTGCGTTTACATCTGCATCCTGATTTACTTCCCAGTTTGCATTTTGTAAATCTTCAATAAAAGATGGTTCATCAAAATTTTTGTAGCTTCTGCACATTTTATATTTAGATTGATTGCTTGGTCTTTTACAGTCAATTTGCACTCCAATCATGTTATGCATATCACTTAGCCAGTTGCAAAGTTACAAGTTTTACCACATTTATTCTCTTGATTTGTTAATATTACATCAATAAGAGTTGGTTTGGTGTGTTGTGTGAAACAGGCTGGTTTTTCAATAATATTATTCAGACAAAATATATTACAACAATCATTTAACACTTGACATTTTTTTATCATTGAGCATATTAAAATTCATGTCACCCATTATCAAAATATTGTAATATTTTTTACAATTTTTTACATATTTTATCAGTGATCTTGTTAAAGTCACATATAAATGTATTATCAAGTATATTAGGTGGTTTATAAACTCCAGTTATTAACCATGTATGACCTTTTGATGTCACCTCAAGTCCGACTGATTCAATGTCACTGTATTCCACTTGTTTATTCCTGTCAGCAGCTAGGTCTGAGCGCACGTATGCTAAGATACCTGCGATCTGCCCTGTGTAAAGAAAAATTGTCTACATTATAGAGTGCGTCTGGAAAAGAGTTATCCAGCTTGGTTTCTGAAATGAAGAGAATGTCTATTACATTCCTTTGCAGGAGATCAATAATATGTTCATATTTGTACCTATAACTGTTAATGTTAAGATAGGCACATATTATATTGCACGGTGAAATCTTTCCCAGGTCAACATGTTGCATCCGCTAAATCAGATACCAATTAGCATTTGATATATCTATATTGAAAGGGTATTACAATGCGTGTAATTTACTACTTTTTGAATGAAAATAGAGGATCCGTTTTCTACCAATATATGACAAGATATACTTGTTTGCTTTATATATGATTAGGTTTACTTTGTGATAAAGTATACATTTTTTAGATTTAATATATGATAAGGGTGGGGGTCCCGATGTGCCTGCGGCTCAGCCCTACCAAAAGCATATGGAGTGACCCCCCCCCCCCCCCCCC
>MJUU01059001.1:195717-226020 GCA_002080025.1 Modiolus philippinarum | reverse complement strand
TTTTAAAATGCCCAGGAATCCGATATGGGAGTTCGTTTGGGAGACTTTTGTGTTTCGCTTGCGAACACAGTTATAACTTGTTATTCTTCTTTTTTTATTCTCGTCCGCGTGAACTTGTCCGAAACAGATCTCAGAGACCATTTGACCTAAAGTTTCAAACTTTGTAGGATGTTAGCGCCATATATCTAGTTGTGCAACATGTGAAAAAAATTCACATAGGGGTTCATTAAGGGTACTTTTGGGGGGCTCAAATAGGGGTGGGGTCCTCCATGTTAACCCTATGGGAAAATGAAATTTTGAATTTTTTCACCATTTTTTCACTGTATCTTGAAAACTAATAACTGTAACTCCATGAAACTTCATAGGAAAGATGTTTGTCGTGTAAGAAAGGGTCCCATAGAATTAGAAATTTCAAAATTAGTACTGTTGCGATGGAAACAATACAAAAAATGGAAATTTTTAAGAAAACGCATTTATTATTGATAATTGTATTTTCATTACAGCTATATGTATTATTTAGGTTATAAGGGGAACCCCTGCACAAATTTTTTTGAATCAAGTTATGAAATTCATTGTTATGGATAATGGAGCATTTGATGACCATTAAAACCAAGCCAAAATGCTATAATTTTCAAAATTAGTACTGTTGCCATGGAACCATACAAATAAATTGAAATTTTGAGAAAAAGCATTTATTATTTACAATTGTATTTTCATTACAGTTATATGTATTATTTAGGTTATCAGGGGAACCCCTGCCCAAATTTTTTTTGAAACAAAGTATGAAATACATTGTTATGGAAAATGGAGCATTTGGTTGCCATGGAAACCGAGCCAAAAAGCTGTTATTTTGAGACAAACGTGTTTTCTGCTGTGTGAGATGTTTTGATTTCAACCAAATGTATGCAGTAAATTATAACGGGAAGACCTGCTCAATTTGTTTTTTAAAAAGGGGTTTTATAATGCCAAGAAATCCGATATGGGAGTTCGTTTGGGAGACTTTTGTGTTTCCCTTACGAACACAGTTATAACTTGTTATTATTATTATTGTTATTAAGTCTCCCAAACGAAGTTGGGAGACTTATTGTTTTGTTGCGTTTCTTATTATTATTTTTCTTCCATTCCTCTTTATTCCGGTCGTAATGAACTTGTCCGAACCATATCTTGGAGACCATAACACCTAGAGCTTTGAAACTTTGTAGGATTTTAGCACCATATATCTAGATGTGCAATCAGGAAAAAAAATTGCCAGGAGGGGTCCATTTAGGGTACATTTGGGGGCTCAAAAGGGGTTGGGTTGTCCAATGTTAACCATATGGGAATATGAAATTTTGAATGTTTTGCACAATATTTCTCACTGTATCTCAAAACCTTTAAATACTAGCTCAATGACACTTCATAGGAAAGATGTGTGTCATGTGAGAAAGAGTTCCATGGTATTGGAAATTTCAAAATTACAACCGTTGCCATGGAAACCATACCAAAAGATGGAAATTTTTGGAAAATGGTAGTTTTTGTTGATAATAGTATCTTGCATGTCTTGATTACAGCAGTATGTATTACTTAAGTTATAAGCGGAATCCCTGCCCAAAATTGTTTTGGAAGGGGATTCGAAATTGATTGTAATGGGGAAATTTCAAAATAATTATGTTTGCCATGGAAACTATACAAAAAACTTAAAATTTTGGGAAAAATCACTGTATCTAGAAAACTTTTAATACTACATTTTGTAGCTCAATGACACTTGATAGGAAAGATGTCTGTCATGTAAGAAAGAGTTCCATGGTATGGAAAATAGTAGTTTTTGGTGATAATAGTATTTTGATTACAGCAATATGTATTACTTATATTATAAGGGGAACCCCTGCACAATTTCTTTTGGAAGGGGGTTTAAAATTGATTGTAATGGATGGGGAAATTTCAAAATAATTATGGTTGCCATGGGAACTATACAAAAAACTTTAAATTTTGAGAAAAATGTTATAACTGTTGATTATTGTTAATTATTTTATTTTTGTTACAGATATGTGTATTACTACGTAATAAGGGGAACCCCTGCCCAAATTTTAGTTTGAAACAAAGTATGATGTTGGATATAGAGGACAATGGTACAGTTGGTTGACATGGAAACCAAGTCAGAAACCTAAAATTTTGAGAAAAGTGCTTTCTTCTGCATGTAATTTATATTTCAGCAATATATATAAACTAATTTATAAGGGGAACCTCTGCCCAAATTTTTATCCAGAGGGGTCTCGTTATGCCTTTAAATCCGATATGGGAGTTCGTTTTGGAGACTTTTGTGTTTCGCTTGCGAACACAGTTATAACTTGTTATTATGTCACCCCAGACGAAGTCAGGGTGACATGTTGTTATTCTACGTTTCTTCTGATTATTATTCTTATTATTTTTTTTTCTTCGTCCAATATTTCTTGTCCGAGCGAATATTTTCTAATGGCTGGACCAATTGATTTCAACCTTTGCACAAAGTTAGACCACCATCTGAAGTTATTCATAATGCGTTTAAAATTTTCAAAATGGCGGCCATTTCCAAGATAGCCGCCAAAAATATTAACATTGTCTGATTTCAACAAAAATTGATTTCTAGGTAGATTTTGAGGCTGCAAATAAGGTGGAATCATCGAATTGGGAGTCTGGGGTGACACCGGCTATTGCTTGCAATTGCAAATCTAGTTATGTCGCCCCAGACGTAGTAGGGGAGACATATTGTTATTGTTCCATTTCTTTGTTATTATTTTTGTTTCTTTATTATTAAGTCTCCCAAACGAAGTTTGGGGAGACTTATTGTTTTTGCTGTGTTTCTTATTTTTATTATTCTTCTTCTTCTTCTTCCGTTTTCCAAGTTTGTCCAACCCGTTTCTCGGGCACCAGTGGTTCAAACTTTCTGAAACTTTGTGGGATGATAGATACTTATGCCTAGATGGTCTCGGAATTTTCAAAATGTCGACCGGTGCCATGGAAATGGCAAAAAAGGCGGGAAAATCAAAGTGCTCAGAATTGGATGAAATTTTACAAGAAGGTTGCCTTACATGTGAAGAACTGACTTCTGGTCTCCAAGACTTCAAAATGGCAACCGGTGCCATGGAAATGGTAAAAAAGGCGGGAAAATCAAAGTGCTCAGATATGGATGAAATTTTACAGGAAGGTTGCCTTATATGTGTAGATTTGACTTCTGGTCTCCAAGACTTCAAAATAGCGACCGGTGCCATGGAAATGGTAAAAAAGGCGGGAAAATCAAAGTGCACAGAATTGGATGAAATTTTACAGGAAGGTTGCCTTTTATGTGTAGATTTGGCTTCTGGACTCCAAGACTCTAAAATGGCGACCGGTGCCATGAAATGGTAGAAAAAGGCGGGAAAATTAAAGTGTTCACAATTGAATGAAATTTTACAGAAAGGTTGCCTAAAATCTTTAGAATTGGGTTCTGGTCTATAAGACTTCAAAGTAGTTCCCGTTGCCATGGAAACAGAAAAAAGGTGGGAAAATCCAAAGTGCTCACAATTGAATAAAATTTTACAGCAAGGTTCCTTAGAATCTTTGGATCTCATCGAAAGCCTTTGAATTCTGATATGGGAGTTCGTTTGGGAGACTTCTTGTGGTTGCATCCAAACACAATTAATACTAGTTATTATTTTACTTCCCAGAATTTTGTCCAAAGGTTTTCTCAGAGTTGACTGAACAGAATCACTTGATACTTGGCACACAGTTGAAACACCATATGAAGTTATGACGGGGAAAAAATTTTCAAAATGGCCGCGAATTGCAAGATGGCCGCCATTTTACGTCAAAATTTCAACTTTGTTGGATTTCAACGAAAATTAATTTCTAGGTAGATTTTGACGCTGCGGACAAGATGGGAGCATCGACTTGGCTGCCAGGAGCGACATCAGCTATTGCTTGCAATTGCAAATCTAGTTATTCTTTTTCTTCCGTTTTCCGTCTCAACTTTGTCCATTAGTTTTCTCGGACACTACTGATCCAATCTAAACCAAACTTCACAGGATGATAGAACCTAATCCCAAGATGTGCATTTTAGTCTTTGAATTTTCAAAATTGCGCCCCGTGCCATGGAAATGGTAAAAAAAGGCGGGAAAATCAAAGTGCTCAGAAATGGATGAAATTTTATAGATAGGTTCCCTTATATGTGTAGAATTGACTTCTGGTCTCAAAGACTTCAAAATGGCGGCCGGTGCCATGGAAATTGTAAAAAAGGCGGGAAAATCAAAGTGCTCAGAATTGGATGAAATTTTACAGGGAGGTTGCCTAATAGGTGTAGAATTAAATTCTGGTCTCAAAGACTTCAAAATGGCAACTGGTGCTGTGGAAATGGTAAAAAAGCAGGAAAATCAGGTGCTCTGAATTTGATTAAATTTTACATGGAGGTTGAGTAACATTTGTAGATTTGGCTTTCGGTCTCCAAGACTTCATAATGGCGACCGGTGCCATGAACATGGTAGAAAAAGGTGGGAAAATGAAAGTGCTTAGAATTGGATGAAGTTTCACAGGAAGGTTGCCTAACATCTGTAGAATTGGCTTCTGGTCTCCAAGACTTCAATTTCGTTCCCGTTGCCATGGAAACGGAAAAAGGCGGGGAAATCCAAACTGCTCGGAATTGAATAAAATTTGACAGGAAGGTCCTTAGAATCTTTGTATCTCATCTAAAGCCTTTGAATTCTGATATGGGAGTTTTTTTGAAGACTCGGACACATTTGATCCAAACTTAACCAAATTTCACAGGATGATGGAACTCGAACCCAATTTGTGCATTCCAGTCTTGGAATTTTCAAAATGCCGACCGGTGCCATGGAAGTGGTAAAAAAGGTGGGAAAATTGAAGTGTTCAGAAATGGATGAAATTTTACAGGAAAGTTGCCTAATATGTGTAGAAATGACATCTGGTCTCCAAGACTTGAAAATAGCGACCCCTTAAATGGAAATGGTAAAAAAAGGCGGGAAAATCAATACTCTCTGAATTGGATGAAATTTTACAGAAAGGTTGTCTAACAAGAGAATTAGCTTCTGGACTCCAAGACTTCAAAATGTCGACGGTGCTATGGAAATGGTAAAAAAGGCGGAAAAATCAAAGTGTTCAGAATGGGATGAAAATTTACAGGAAGGTTGCCTAAATCTGTAGAATTGACTTCTGGTCTCCAAGACTTCAAAATGGCGACCGGTGCCATGGAAATGGTAAAAAAAAGGCGAGAAATTCAAAATGCTCAGAATAGAATAAAATTTTACAAAAAAGAAAAGGTTGTTTATAAATCTGTGGATCTCAACTGAAGCTTTAAGATTTCTGATATGGGAGTTCGTTTGGGAGACTTCTTGTGTTTGCATCCAAACACACAATTAATACTAGTTATGTCGCCCCAGTCGTATGTCGGGGCGACATATTGTTATTGTATTGTTTCTTCTTTTTATTCTTCATTATTAAGTCACCCAAACGAAGTTTGGTTACTTATTGCGTTTACTCTGATTATTATTATTCCTCAATGATTTTTCAAACATTGTCCAAACATTTTTCAGAGATGGGTGGACCAAACTTTATGAAACATGGTACCATTGTAGATGCCAACCCCAAGATGTGCAGGAAGGTTAAAAATTTTCCAAAATGACCACGGTCATTGGTCACTTTGAATTTTGACCTCACATCTTATTAGAATAACTCTGAAACCGAATAAGATAGATGATTAAATGTAAAGACAAAAATGTTTGGTCAAGACGGACATTCGTTACATTTGGACCGAAACTCTATGGTCAACCGTTCGTGAGTTATGCCCCTTGGAAATTTCGTCAAATCTTTAAACATGTTTTTTTCTCGAAACTGGTATGAGATAGAAACCTGGAACCTTTTCCATTCAACTTAGGTGATATGTGTTACATTTTAAAATGCCAAGGTCAAAGGTCATTGGTCACTTTGAACTGTGACCTCAAGACTTGTTATTGGATTATCTCAGAAACTATAATAGATAAGTGATTAAATGTAATGGGGAAAATGTATATCTTGTTGCGATCTACATTTGTTACATAAGGTCCAAAATTATTGGACAACCGTTTTGGGTCTATGGACCAAAAACCGGTTTTTTTATATCCGAATTCGGGTTTTTTGCTTATAGCTCAAATACCATTGAAAATACAAAGAGACATTTAACATACAAATCGTTCAGGAAGACGGGACTTTCAAAATCAGGTTAAGGTCAAAGGTAAAGGTCACACATCACACTTTATTTCATATTAAAGAGTCAATAAATACACATATTCAGCTTGGAATGTTGGATTCATGATGAATCAGTAATGCAATTAATTTGACGCAATCCAAGTTAATTTTGACCTGTGAATCAAAGCACTAATAGCACTGATAGACGGAAACATAGTGAGCTTAAGAAACCAATTCTTACATGAGGAATTAAAAAAAAATTACAATCATTGGTGGTAAAAATTCAGCACAGCATTTTTTAAGAGCAATTGGGTATGGATTCTGGTTTTGGTGACTTGTGTTGGCATGCAAACATATCATCACTCGTTATTATTGTTCTTCCACACATTTTTGTCCGGACTATTTTGAGAAGGCGATTTTAGGTACGCAGATGAAACTTGGCAGGAAGTTAGATCACCGTAACGAGAAGTGCAGGCTACGAAAAAAAATCAAAATGGGCGCCATTTCCAAGATGGCCTCCAAAATACGTCAAAATTTCAGCCGTTTGACAGTTTGGCCGGGGCAGATCTCGTTGACCATGCATCAGATCTGAATGAAACTTAGCAGAAACATAGATTCCAATGTTTAGTTGTGCAGGAAGGTCCATGGATTTATAAAATGGTGCCGTTGACATGGAAACGGCAAAAAGGCGGGAAATTTAAAAGTGCTAAGAATTACATGAAAACTTGCAGAAAGGTTGTATAGCAAAAAGGGAATTTGTTTTTAGTAATTCAAAATGGCACCGTTGCCATGGAAACGGCAAAAAGGCGGGAAATTGTTAAAAGCCGTTTGACAATTTCGCCGGGGCAGATCTCGGTGACCATGCATCAGATCTGAATGAAACTTAGCAGGAACATAGATACCAATGTCTAGTTGTGCAGGAGAGTCCGTGGATTTTCAAAATGGCGCTGTCGCCATGGAAACGGCATAGAGGAGGGAAAAATTCAAAGGTGCTCAGAATTTCATGAAAACTTACAGAAAGGTTGTATAGCAACCAGGAAATTTGTTTTTAGTCTAAAAAAAATTCAAAATGGCGACCGTCGCCATGGAAATGGCAAAAAGTCGAGAAAATTAAAAGTGCTCAGAATTGCATGAGAACTTACAGAAAGGTTGTATAATAACCAGGGAATTTGTTTTTAGTGTAAGAAATTTCAAAATGGCGACCGTTGCCATGGAAACGCAAAAAATGTGGAAAAATTAAAAGTGTTGAACAAAACTTTACAAAAAAATTGTATAGCTTATTAGGAGTTGATTTCTAGTGTAAAAATGTTCAGAATGACGGCCATGATAACTGCAGAAAAGGCGGGAAACTCTGACTGCTCAGAAATGAAAGAAGTTGAAGGGAGTCGACAGTTCTAAAGTCTGATATTGGAGTTCTTTTTGGAAACTTATGTAACAGCATCCTGATACAACTATAAAAATAAAATATTTTTATTACCGTTGTTTAAATGCTTTCACGTGTCTCAAGGTCCTAAAATTGACAAAATTTTAGCTTTCGAATTATATCGAGATGCCTATCCTTCTCAATATACGTACTTAAACTATCTTTGAAAAAATATTATAAAAATAATTAGAAAACAAAATCCCTGACGAAATATCTGTATCTGAACAATATAAAAATAAACTTGATCCAAATATCCTGGATAAAAATAATTTCGATAAATCCTATTATTATCGATATTTTACTTTCTCAAAATAATATGAATCATAATATCCATATGCACAGCATATCTATATTAAAGATTAAGCCAAGATAAAGTAAAACATCCTTCACAGAGACTAATTATATCCCAATTACTGTGTAACTACGTGGTCTCAATTTTTTACCGTTTTCCAATGGGTGTCTTCCTCGAATGCCAACATTTTATATTTTACATATTCTTTGAATGCCAATTGATGTTTATACAATATAATGTGTTTTTATAAGCACTTATTGATAGGTAAAAATAGGTGAAAATATCACTTAAACTAACAAGATTTTAAAGCTTTATTTACTTGAAAAATGTCAAATAAATGCAATATTGTATTTTAATTATGATAATGAAAAAAAAAAAAAAAAAAAAAAAAAAACACATACACATGACAAAATTAATTTCTAATTTAGAAAGAAATATATAAGTACGTTTCAAAAAAGGCCGTGCTTATTCCTATAAAATACAAAAAATATACAAACATTAGAAGAAATTCTTACTCTGAAAAAATATAAATGAAAAAAAATATATAATTTTATTTTCTGAAGTGAAGCCAGTCCAATTTGAAATATCTAATTAGGGAAAATGTTTTTTTAAGCATGCACCTTTGTTTGGACAACTATCTGATACCATTCTTTGAATGCCAAATAAATGCAATATTGTATTTTAATTATGATAATGAGAAAAAACACACATACACATGAGAAAATTAATTTCTAATTTAGAAAAATATATAAGAAAGAATTTCAGTATGATTTTACAAAATATTCATTATTTGTATTTGAAGTGACCTTTAACTTCCATATCTTAATCAGTCTGATTCAGCTCCTACAACATCGTTAACATTCAACAGCTGAGTCAAACTGAGGAACTGGGTGTTGTGGGAAGGCAGGGGCGGAAGAGGACAATGCATACTTAGACTGAACAGTCCAGCAACTTTGTTAGACTAAATTACTAAGGCCGTACACATATATTGCTAATCTGTACACATAAGTACAATTTGTATTGATGATTTAAAGTATTATAAAAACCAATGAATCTCACTAATTTTGGCTTTTTGCACAGACAATATTCCCAGATATCAGTCTATGTTCCATATTTTGGGTCAATGTAATCCACAGTGATCTACGTGGAGGCAAAACGGGTATCGTGACTACATTTACAGAGTTACTAAAAACCCATTGTTTGAACAATTACCCATGTCACCTCTTCTAGACTTCTAGATCTAAGATATAATATATAGGCAAGGGTAACAACACAATTTTTTTTCAACCAAAAAATTCCAAATATGATCAAGCTGTACTGTATATATCAACGATCAGACCATTTCAAATTGCGAATACAAATACAAAATAACTGTCAACATCTGCATAACTTTGCCATCAATATAAAAGTTAGATGTACTGGCATAAGTATCTTATTAGCCCTGGATGCCAATCAACTCAAAATGGTAGAAGTTTACAGCATTCATTTTTCTTATCATAGCTTATGAAGAATTCGAGAAAAAGCTAACACACAACATCTTCTATGACATTTTGCTCGAACATATGTGCTGAATATGTTTTACATTAAAGTAGATAAATATATATTTTGTTCCTTCCTGGTGCACAAATAACAATTAAAATAAAATTAAGGAAAAAAAAAAAACAAGCAAGTACAAAAACTGTGAAAAAAATAATCAAAACACGCATTGATATGTCAAATAGATTTTGACAGAACGTTTCAAAAAAGGTCATGCTTATTCCTATAAAATACAAAAAATATACAAACATTAGAAGAAATTCATACTCTGAAAAAAATATAAATGAAAAAAAATATATAATTTTATTTTCTGAAGTGAAGCCAGTCCAATTTAAAATACCTAATAGGGGAAATTGTTTTTTTCAGCATACACCTTTGTTTGGACAACTATCTGATACCATTCCTTGAATGCCAACAAAATTTTACAGGTAAATTGTCGGTAGATCAAAGATTTTTGACATTCGAGGAATAAACCTCCAAAGGTAATCTATTCAATTTGACATTTGAAATATATTTTGATTCAATTTTGATTGAGAAGCCGTAAACATTTGCGATTAAAATGCCTCTTGCTAAATATAGCAATACCTGTCTGAAATTGCCATCTTATCAAAACTTTTAATAAACAAACCGATTAAAATGCATTGGACTCAAAGAACTAGAACCCGCTTCGATTAATCACTAATACTTTGTAATCAATTAGTTTCCTTTAATAACCAAGTTGTAGGTTTCTTAGCCACACCATTCATTATATATTAGTGTGTTTCTAGGCCCTACTGAAAGGGAGTGTTTCTACTCGGGATCCTTGTTTTGTTTTTGTTGTTGTTATCAGAATTAGTTTTCCATTTTTTTTGGGGGTATAATTATTAACATTTAAAAAAAAAATTATCATCATTTTTTTCTGATAAAAGAAATCATTAGTAAATGCATTTCAATGCGGTCTCGACCTCAGTAGGGTTATGTATAGAGAGTTTGCTGACAATATTCTCCATCGTAAAATTCTCGTATTTGTATCAATGAAATGAACGCAGTGCATACCACAGCCATCACCGTTCTCGGATTGCACACGCATTTGGTTGAAGATATATTTGGGTCCGTTGGCTTTCATTTTCTGAAATGGGGGTCATAGTATTCTGGTGCTTGTCCGAACAAATAAAAGAACGCGGATATGAAAGGCAACCCAGTAAGTTCCTTCACGATCACAAGGATTGGTGTTGAACATGAAACTACGCGGCCAGTCTGTAATTTGAAAGAGGGTATCTTCTGCACAGACCACTCTGACCGTTACATTTTCGATGTAATATTCAAACTCGAATGCGTAGGTCCCCTTGATCCCGTCCTCCTCTCTCTTTTACATCGCTGGGCTAGAGGTTCGCCCTACAAACAGCCGAGTCTCAGACGTTTTTGTAAACCAAAAGCGCGAGAAAAAACCAAACCACAGATACGGCAAGCTATGATGTTCGACTTTATGTCGTTCATGTCTGTATTTATTGATTCGTAAAGGTCGGATTTAATGTCGTCTGATTCTGTGTCTTCATTTGATTACATATTGTGGGGTGTATTCATGGCATCCATTGGTTGGAGTTGCTTTCCACCAACGCCGCACAATCGAAAGTGTTCGAGTGTATCGGTTTTTGGGTCTACCATTGGGTATCCGAAGAGCCTTCTCGTGAGCTCTTTAAATCCCATCAAATCAGTATTATTTCATATGTTGTCCTAGCGTGGTAATTGATTGATGGGATTGTTAAAGAGGACCAAACAATGACCGTTTCTTCTTTGAATCGGATCTTTTCCAAAATACAAATTCTGATTGATCGTCACCACCGAGAGGTTGCGACGTTGTGATCCCTCTGTGAACAAATCGTAAAATCTTCTGTATTTGGTATTCGCAGACATTGGATCGTCTAACACGATCAAATTTTACTTGAATTTATATAGCGATCGCTGTCGATATCATACGGTACTCTTTGAATCACCATTTTACGAATCTCGTCTAAAAATGCTTGCCATCGAAGATACAGCTAAGCGATTTCTTTAATACGGGAACAACCCTCTCTCTGAGTATCTGTAACGTTTCCTCCCAACAATACGTTTTGTCACAAGACGTCGGACCAGACACTATATTGGTAAATTAATGTCGAAAACGGAAACTTCTTCAGTGGTGTTTTTTTGTGGTGTTGGTGTTGTTGGTCGTGGTGTTGGTGGTTTTGGTGGTGGTGGTGGTTGTGGTGTTGGTTGTGGTGTTTGAGATGGTCCAGTTCCATGTTTCCTTCGATAATGCCGCAACATGGCGTCTCTTTTGGAAAAACGATAAAATGGTTACTGTGGGAATTCCGGAGCATCTAAATTCGTGTTGGCGTAGAAAAGGTTTTGTAGCATTTGATGCTATTTTGTCTGATATTAAAATATTAAGCTTGAATGTGCTCAGAAGTTTACCTTTTTCGGAATTAAATCTAACTGCATTGCAATTGGTTACAGGAGAAGAAAAAGTACATAATTTTATTTGTCAGTTGATAATGGGTCTGGAGGTTGCATGCCAGTTAACTGCCAGTAGTCTTTTGTGTTTTCATGTTTAAGTCCGTATATTTATTTCTTTCAGTTTCATTTTCACAATTGCCCCAGTCCTGTTGCTAACTGAATTGTACTGTTGTTACGATTGTTTTTTATATATCTAATTGGCTATATTGGGACGGATTTGGCCCAATAAAACTAGTTTAATCCCGCCGCAGCAGGTTTGCGTCTGTCCTATGCAAGAAATTTGTTAAGCCTTTATGTGTCTTGTCTGTTTTCGAGTTAGTTTACTTAATGTCTGTAGGAGTCTAGGATGGTGTTTATTTCGTTTAACTTGATTAGTTTTTATTTAGGGGCCGACTCCGACCTGCCGTTGGGTGCGGGCTTTCATCGTCGTTCAATGAAGATCTTATGGTGGCTTTGAGTTGTTGTCTCTTTGACACATTCCCCGTTTCCCTTCTTTTTTCTATGTGTGTCCAGTGGATATGTGGATAAATTATGTCCTTCTGCCCATTTCCGTATGGCAGTATGGAATTTTAAAATTTTTAATGTGTCGTCTATAATACCTTCTTTTCTGAAGAGAAATTTTTCAACCGAATTTTATTTAGGATGGGTGTGGACGATCGGACGTCTTTCTAGGGAACTATTGTTCCATGGTCTTCCTGAAACAAAGGCAGAAGAATTCCGAAAGAACAAGGGAAGCGATGACCACAAAATCGAAGTCCAAAGACATTGCAAAAACGGCAACAGAGAAAAACAAAGACAAAACAAGGACGTGAGACAGCTACAATGCACGGAAATGAAGAGATATCATCAAGAACTAAGGCACTAATAGTGTGAACTCCTAAGAAATGAGTATAATAATTCGGGAATTAATAAAAATAAAACATGTGAAAACGATAAGGATTTGTTGATTTGTTTAAAAACAGCTTTAAAACTATTGCAAGTTCAGACCAGATTCAGTAATAAGAATAGCATGTTTTAATGATTTGATGTCTATCTGAAATTTCATAGTTTTGTTACTAAGATTTGCGATATATGGTAATTTAGATGTACAGTGATTATTAAATACATTTATTATGTTTCTGAAAAAAGGGTAAATATTTGACACCACGTGCGTTAAAAATAATTGGCACATAATTATCTCCTGTCTGGGTTTGTGGTCGATTTGTTTGATTTTATGTCTGAAAGATGTCGTTATTACACACATGATATTTATGCATATACATATTATCTTAGATGAGATGAAAGAATAACAATCATTGACAGTACATGCAGTATTTGATCACAGTTTTATACACTATGTTTTATATGTACTTTAAAATATATTTGATCACAATTTTATCCCGGCAGTTTTATACACTATATTATATGTACTTTAAAATATTTGACCACAGTCTTATACACTATGTTATATAAACAATTCCAATGTACTTTAAACTATATTTGACCACAGTTTTATACAATATGTTTTATATTTACTTTTAAATTATTATACCTCAGTATATGAACATTACTACTAAAATTTCTAGAATAAAGTTACTATTTTTCACCTTTTCCAGTTCTGTAACTATTAACCGGTCAATATTTTCTTAGACTATTGACTGGCCTTGTGAATATTTTTCCCGAACCTTTTTGTCTTGCTTTCCTATTGGATTAAAAGATCTGATGATCATTCAGAACGCTCTGACATAATTTTTTTCCAAGTAACAACTCAAAACTAGTTATGCAAATTACAGTGAGCACTATTCACTTAGCAGCAGAATAAATATTGATGTAATTGTTTATGTTTTAATCAGAAAACAACATTTAGAAAAAAAAACAAAAACAAAAAAAACATTAGAAAAAGGGGAGAAATATAGTTCAGAGATGATTAAAAATTGTGAATCTTGTTTCTTGTTTTTTTTTGTTTGTTTGTTTGTTTGTTTGTTTGTTTTTTTTTTTCGTATGATAAAATATTTATAGACTGTTCAATTGTGATTCCTTTTCGATAAAAGTAATGTTGATAATTCAGAATACCTTGAAATCATTGTTTCCAAGTGACATTAACTCTTATCTTTATCTATGTATGCAAATAACAGTGAACACTATTCACTTTGCAGCAGAGATAATTTTGTTGAAGAAAATAAATGCAATTGTGTATGTTTTAATACGAATACAAGGTGCGGTAGGGGTTGATTTGGCCCAAGATTCCAGTGAATTTCTAAGTTGCACCTTAAGATTTTTTGTCATGCTCGTTTAAAAGTTGAGATCCCATTAAAAGAAAAAATACAAAAGTTAGAACCAGTGACGTCACAATATGTATAGTTCTGGCGTCATGAAAAGGCTACTTTTGAGCATTATAGCATATTAGTTTTCCTAATTGGAAATATCGAGCAAATTCAAGAACCAATTAGATAATCTACCAGCTTATTGGTACAAATGAATTGAACCTCTCATATAAATATTTTTGTGGTTCTTTCCTGTGCTCTATATTTCCTATACAGAAAAAGTAGTCAAAATTGGTCAAATTTGTCAATATTCAACAAAATCGTCAATTTATCCCTTCTACACTCAAAAACTTAGTAATCATACATCAATATTTGTGAAATGTTACTGTTTACTGAAAGGCCATACCTATAGAACATTTCAATGAGAAAAATCTATGAACTAAACAAAACTTATTTTTCAGGCCAAATAAGGCGCTTACCGCCCCTACTCTTTTAGAAAACAAAAACTAGAAATGAGAGAGATGATTAAAAAGTTGTAAATCTTGTTATTTTGGTATAATAAAACACTTATAGATTGTTTTGTTCGGGAATAGCAAGTTTGTTGTCCCCTTGATCCCTAACTATTGACCTTGGCTACGCCTTGGTCAATAGTCAGGGTCTCGGGGACAACAAACTTGCTGTTCCCTCATAACAAGTCAATAATTATAAACTATATTTGACCACGGTTTTATAACCAATGTTATATATGTACTTTAGACGATTTGACCACAGTTTATACACTATGTTATATATAAACAATTCCAATGTACCTTAAACTATATATTCAACCACAGTTTTATACACTATGTTTTATATGTAATTTAAACTATATTTTACCACAGTTTTATATATATGTTAAAAATAAATAATTCCAATGTACCTTAAACTATATTTAATCATAGTGTTATACTTATAGTTTTCATAACGAGAAAGAATGAAAACCAAAGTCAATTATTACCTCTGATAATAAATACAGATGGCGCTGCATCTAATCAGGTCCATATAAGCTTCCTGCAATATGTAATAGTAACATAAAACACCCCTTTCACCTTTGGTTGAATTCTTAACTGTTCAAATAGGGTGGTTATTTATTCCCCAAAATATGAAAAATTAAAAAAAGAAATGGAAACATGCAATCAAAAGAAACAGGGATTATAATAAAAACATTAGCTAAACAAGTGTGGTGTGTAAACTTAATCATTTTCCACTTCCAGATTAACATGTGGCAATTAAGTTCATTATCTCTTTGTATGTTTAATGCATGTTTTGATGTCCAGTTTATTTATTGATAAAATATTGATAAAATCAAAATAGTGTATTAATCAATTAATTGCGTACTTTGTTTTCAAACGAAAAATATCTGTGGGAATGGGGGTACTTTTGATTTCTCCTTTAATGAGATACATTGAAGAGATGTATTGATAAAAAGAACTTGACATGCAGTTTCATACAGTAATTTAAAAATAATTTTAGGAATAATAGTAATTTTTGTTAATACGACTTAAAATGGAATTAAAATACTGAACACCATAATTAACAATAAATATATGTCAATTTTGACACCAAAATGTTCTGTTAATGCTTAAATCTAAATCGTGACAGTTTGAAAACAATAGATCTTAAAATAATTCCAATATTACATTTCCAGAAATGAATTCTTTAATTTTTTTTTAATAAAAAAAAAAAACAAACAAAAAAAAACATACAAAAAAACCAAAAACAAAACAAAACAAAACAAAAAACAAAACAAAAAACAAAAAAAAACAAAAAAAACCAAAAAAAAAACGAAAAAAAAAATCAATACACTCAGGAAAATTTCACTTGTTGCAATACTTTTGCACGTCACTTTATGACCCCGATATTGATTTTAACAGAAGATTGTTTTAAATGAATTTTGTTTTAATACATAAAATCACCCTAGTAAAAAGTTTAAAAAAAAATGCTGTCGGGAGTATAATCCCTTCCACAACGATGTGGTTTGAGATCAAAACGATTTGGTAGATGCAGGTTGAGGAGGGGATAATCTCCTAGATATAGGATTGATGTGCCTCCCAAAAGGGTCTGCTTTCTGATTTAATTTATATAAAGGACATATCAGGAGAAATATACTAGTATGTCTAATATGTCCAAGCAAATTGTCATTATCCATATGATCATTACACTGCTCAGGAATATATGAATGAGTTGCTAAATTTCATGAAATATATTATAATTATAGATTATTACATGTCATTTTCCATACCGGCCCTGGTATTAGCCCGAGACGCCCATATCAAGCCCGAAGGCGTAGCCTGGGGGCTGATATGGGTTGAGGGTTAATACCAGGGACGGTATAGAAAATGACATGTAATGATCTATTTATCACATATTTAAAACCTGTTGAAGAAGGAAATATGCAAACCTAAGTTAGATGTTAAACATTAACAATAGCTTTCGCATTTAGCAAATGGATATATCCCGAATAACTGCATTTTTAAAAATTAAGAGAAGAGTAACTATATTATTCATAATTGAAAATTCCATATATGGATAAAGCTGTATGAAGATATGGAGGATCATTGTACTGTAAAGGTCAGCTACCCTTCAGGAGAACCTGATCATACCTCCAGTTTACGTAGGGTTCACGCTGCTAGTGCTTTAGGTTTGCGGCGTTCTTTTTCATTTTTGTTGATTAGGTTTGTCTGTGTCAATTAATCTAAATTTTTATTTAGTTTTTTTTTATTTTCCTCATTTTCTTTCCTCTTTTGCTTTGGTATTTGTTTTCCAATGTATAATAACCTAATGATGCGACTTTGAAGCAAGACAAACAGGTACAACGTAAATGAAGACTGACACCCACAAAGCTTAAATACAATAGTCAGCTCTCTCCATTTTGAAACATTTATCTACACAATCTATTTTCTTTTTTTTTGTGAAAAGCGCGCGAAATGGCAATGAAGTTACGTGACGTCATATGAACGTTACAAGTGTAAAACGTTAACTTTGTACATCAGAATAATAGAATCTTTATAATATCAGGGAATTTTAGTTTAATTCATCACGGACAGACTGATCTTCAGTTTGATTGACAGATTAACGGAAGTGAATTTTGAGGGCACAATATGGATTTTTAGGGCAAATATCGATATCAGCCCTGAGGGCAAATAACTTGATCTGACTTCCGGCTATTATTTGACATGCAAAACCGTACATATTTGTACTAAATGTTTGATAAGGGTTCCTTTTCACTTTTGTCAAAATATATGAATGGGTTAATTTGGTGTAAATTTTACTGTCCACACATAAGTACCAATATATATATGTAAAGTTACCCCCTCCCCTCATAAACGTGGGTAGACAAAATAAACCCCTCCCCTCACCAATGTGGGTAGACAAAATAAAGATAAAAGTTTGAAGAAATTTTGAATTAGGACACTAGGTTATATTGTATGACAATGGAGACTATTATGGCTTACAAGAATTTATTGCCCCATATGAAGGTGCTGTCAATTTTGAATAGATAAATAAATGTTAATATTTTATCTGCACTGACGGGACATTCGTTGTTGAAATGGCCATATGCAGAAAGTAAATTTACAGTCACTTCGGTATTTTGTCATTCCAACCTTTTTTATACAAGGAACAGATAACTAATTACCGAAGTCACTGTGAATTCTGCATATGCGCATTTCGACAACTTATGTCTCTTCAGTGCAGATAAAATCTAAACGTTTGGAAGACCATAAATGAAAGTCATGTAAAACTGATAGAAAACAAATAACCAATATGATCTAAATTTAAAGCCAAAATCAGCTAAGGACAGAGATTTGCATAAGGGAGATACTCCGTAGTTTTCAACAAAATTTACAAAAATTTAGATATTGAATGAACAATAACTATGTGATAGGTCGTTTTCAAGTAAAGGGTTCCATAATGAAAGAATCATACGACTGGAAAAAAATTCAAGGTACTGAAGGTACAACTGAATATAACCGAAACAAAACTTGATAAAAAAATCACATTCATATGTTTGATTTATGCTTTGTTATTTCAGATGTTATTTATACATTTCAGAAAATGTATAAATAGTTCCTTAAAAAAGATATGAGAGTGTTTAAATACCTTAGAATGTAAACACATCTGACATGACTAAGTCTTCGATTTCTGACGTTGAAACTAATATTTTGAACATATTCAAATCATTTGTTTGATAACAGATTCAAATATACAGAAAGGCAAAGCAGAAAATATTTCAATATTTTATATTATTCCACTATATAATTATAACTTGACTAATAACGAATTTTCATTGGCCAAGACTGTCACACGTGACTGTGAACAAAACATCGTGTCTCCTGCTGAACATCGTGTCCAAATATCATATTCCCCTATTTCGAAATTCTCTAGATTTTACAAGAGTTATCATAGTAAGGAGGTGTTCCGAGTTAACATGGTTAAGGAACAGCTCACTTTCGCATAGCCAAGAGTTTTTACTGAATAATAAGGTCTCAACAGCAAAATTTTAATTATTTTCATTTGTGTTGTTATGTCAATTTCAAAAATCAATAAAACAAATTTATTTCAACAATAACAATGCCTTTTCTTACTGTAGTGTACTTTTAGTTCTTGGGTCCTTATTACGCTTTTATATTTTCACCCATCGATGTCATAGATGCAGCGGTTTTCGAATATAGGAGAATTCAGCCGGAGTTTCAAGAAAAAGTTATTCCAGACGAGTTTTTGCTATATTTTTTTGTTAATTTTGCCTGAATTCTTCAAGATCATGAAAAAAAAATAGATAGATGGAGGGCAGGTAGAACCACTTCTCGATACAACCTTCAATGATTTGTACATATCAAACTTAGTGGTGGAATAAAATATTTATTTCCCATGAATGTGGGAGATAAGAAGATTTGTTTACCCTCGGGAAATCATATTTCCCTCAGGCGATGCCTTCGGGAAATATGATTCCCTCGGGTAAACAAATCTTCATATCCCCCACATGCATGGGGAATAAATGTATAATGTTTATATTCACTGTATACAGACTTACAATTAATATTCAATAAAATGAATACTTATGTATCTTTATATAATAATTGTTTCAAAACAGTATTTCTAAAATGCTTTTCATAAAGATCACGAAGTTCATTAATGTAATTAATTAGATATAATCAGATAAAAAATAAAGCAATCTGTGACTGCTTAAGATAATCTATGTGTAAATACTACATATTAAATGACAAGCAGGAAGCTGATAAGGACCTGATTGAGTTGTGCGCCACCCGAAATACTGAGGAGATAAATCTGACTTTGGTTTCTCATTGAATATCGATAGATATCGACTAGAGTTATGTAATTTCAAAATATAATAAACAAGCCTTTGGCGAGTTTATTATATTTGAAATTACATAACGAGAGTTGATATCCAGCGAAATACAATTCTTTCGAGTTGTTAAAACTATTTCTTTTATGATTTTCCTTTGTTTGCTTGTCTGTGACGTAACTGTTTTGTTTCAAATAACAACAGCGTTGCTTGGTAACGCTATCACGGCTAATGAGATTTTGCAGTGGTCCAATAGATTCGTCGCAAAAGTGTAAGCACATTACGCATGATGTGTTATTCTTGGCGCTCAACCAATGAATTTGAGTTAAAGCGATAAAACAAGTTCATTTCTAACTAAAGGTTCAAAGTCTCGTTGTGTACCGCAAATAACTATTCGTGCAAGGAATAGATTATGAGCGTGCATCATAAGAGAAACTATGTTATATATAAACAATTCCAATGTATTTTAAACAATATTTGACCTCAGTTTTAAACACTATGTGATATATTAACAATTCCAATGCACTTTAAAGTATATTTGACCTAAGTTTTATACGCTATGTTATATATGTACTTTAAACTATATTTGACCACAGTTTTAAACACTATGTTATATATAAACAATTTCAATGTACTTTAAACTATATTTGACCACAGTCTTATATACTATGTTATATATAAACAATTCCAATGTTTTTTAAAATATATTTGACCACAGTTTTATAACAATGCGATATATAAACAATTTTAATGTACCTTAAACTTAATATCAATGAAACAAAATGTTTCTTCATAGTGACATTTTTGTTTTGCATCCGATGAAGACGACTACTTCGTTGAAATATAAAACAAATACTTTGTTCAATATTAAACTAGATAGATATAATATAGCTGTCAGTATGCATATTTGATATCGGCAGTAGAATACCGAAGGAACAAGGGAAGCGATGACCACAAAAATCGAAGTCAAAAGACATGGCAAAAACGGAAGCAGAGAAACAGACAACCACAATGCACGGAAATAAAAAGACGACATTAAGAACCAATGCACTCATAATGTGAACTCCCATGAAAACCTGGAGTGACATCAGGTACTCCGGAAAGAAAAGTATGTCCTGCCTCACTAACGACAACTGTCACACTATCGGTGAGGCATATAGTTATTTGAAAGGCCCGTTTGGAACCTGATTGCGAATATGATTTTCAAACCCTTAGACAAAAAAAAATGATATCCATGGTACATGTTATGTCTCAAACCCTCAAACAGTACCATGGTAAATTTGGAAAGGCTTTTTGTAAATCTACACAATACTGAAACAATCACAAGGACAAATCGGTAGCACAAACATCACTGACAAAGCCAAAACTAAAATATGAGTATGATGTACAAGACAACACAAAAAAACTAAAGTACTGAGAGTGTGAACTTCCATAAACACCGGGGGTGACATCAGGCGCTCCGGATGAGAAAGCATGTCTTGCTCCGCTGGATTCACCCATCACACTATCAGTGAGTCAACCTAGGGTTAAATATATAAATATGAATATATATTAACTGTTATATAAATTTGCTGGATATATGTTTAATTTGTAAACTTCATCAATCAATGATTCAAATATTCCATAAACATCGTTGGCGGCAGCAGATTATGACCACCGTAGATAACAACTATAGATGCGATGACATGAAAATATTATTAAAAAAGAAAGCTCTTGGTAACAGATACTATTACTAATTACTCATTTATTTATTACTTTAATTTATCTATATCTCTAAGACTTGCATATCTCGGGGGGGGGGGTAACCTCCGTCATAGGATGTGATAGAGATGAGCCGCTGGAATAGGTACATTTTTCTTGCTTAACAATATATGCTAAGGATATCAAATTTTGATGAAAATATGTGATAAGGATAGGAAATTTCATATGAAATTATGTGATAAGAACAACAAGTCGCATCTGAAGCGACATGTGCCATAAGCGTGAAAGGTTTAATTTCCGTCCGCCACAAGAACTATGCAAATCACCTTCTAGGTTAACTGAAACGTCAATTGTTGTAATACGTAAGTTGGTTCTCCGAAGACAAAAATTTAATTTGATGCATTGGACAGTTAGTAACGGCATCAAACTTCAACTCGTAATACCTATCTAAAACGACCCCCCACTATCTAAACTGAATGAATAAATATAAAATCTATGAAAACGTTGACGATTGGTTGATTTGTTTTAAAACAGTTTTATAACTATTGCAAGTTCAGACCAGATTCAGTAATAAGAATAGCATGTGGTAATGATTTGATGTCTATCTGAAATTGTATTCTTTTGTTATTCAGATTTATGATATATGGTAATTTAGATGTACAGTGATTATTAAATACATTTATTATGTTAGGGAAAAAAGGGTAAATATTTAACACCACGCGCGTTAGAAATTATTGGCATATAATTAGCTTCTATCTAGGTTTGTGGTCGATTTGTTTGATTGCATGTCTGGAAGATGTCTTTATTACACACATCCTGTGCATATAGATATTATCTTTGATGAGATGAAAGAATAACTAACTATAATTGGCAGTATTTGACCACAGTATCTTCACTACGTTTTATATGTTCTTTAAACTATATTTGACCACAGTTTTATACACTATGTTATACCATTGGGCCGATGCCACTGCTGGTGGACCAGAGGTCCCCGAGGGTATTCACAAGCCCAATAGTCAGACTTGTCTGACATGAAAATTTTACCTTGCGGGTTATCAAAATTTACTGTTTTTATCAAAATTCTAACCACTTAAAAATACTGAGGCTTCATTCCGGGTATGGCACTCGGTAGATGTCTGGGTACTGAATTTGGCTTCCTATTTCGATATTTTTGGGAATGAGTAATTCTTTTTGGACTACTTTTGGATTATGGCTTTCCATATATTTGATTTTAATGCTGCTGATGAGAGGTTTCTCCTTGAAACACGTGTACAGCATAACGAAATTTACTGTTTTAATGCAACTTATGTATTTTTTGTTATATCGACCTGGGAAAAGCATATCCACCGAGGATGAAATCCGAGGTCGATATGCTTTTGCAGGTCGATATTGCATCGTATCGACCTCATACACAGACTACAATTATTATATTATTAATTTACATGAACACTGAAAAGGACATTTTTATCTTTTGTCTAAATTATCAAATTTAAGATATAGTTGAAATATTTCAAAAATTAATTTGAAATATTTCAAAAATAAATTTATTAAAAAGTTAATTAGCACTATAATACAATTACAGTGTGTATGCACATGTAATTGATTCTTGAAAAATACATAAATTGAATTAAACAAGATAATAAACATTCATAGAAACATGCGATATGCATTTCTATTTTTAGTAACATGCGATATAACTTTTTGATATACTGTGCTCTAGTCAATCTCTAAAAATACAGTTGGTCATGTGATCATTTCTCCACTAATCAAATTTCTCAAATGTTATCAAATTAATAAAATAATGAAATAACATGGAAGGCCATAATCCAAAAGTAGTCCAAAAAGAAGTACTCATAAAAAATTCGAAATAGGATGCCAAAATCCAGTACCAAGGACATCTATCGAGTGCCATTCACGGAATGAAGCCTCATTATTTATAAGTGGTTAGAATTTTGATTATACAGTAAATTTCTTTAAAACACAAGGTGAAATTTTCATGTCGCACAAGTCTTACTCTTGGGATGGTCAATATCATCGGGGACCTCTGGTCCACCAGCAGTGGCATCGGCCCAACGGTTCAAAATGCAAAAAATTCCCAAGTTAGAATTTGTGATATGATACGTATAATTGTATGTATCGGTAAAACTACATATAGCACATAGATGTGCGTTTATCCAAACAAATTCAAAACACCGACCAAATATAAGAACATATGCTCTGATCCATTTTTTTTAATATGATATGAGTTGTAAATCAGTGAAGCAATCGATGCCAACAATAATGACATTTCCCGTAATTTGACTAAACACATATGACAAATGAAGGACTTTTTCATAGTCCATATGATATTGATGCCCAAAATAATGTTAATTCCAACAATTTGACTAACTATATGGGGGTAATAATTGCGAGGCTTGTCGAGCATTTTAAAGTTTTAAAATCTTAACTATCGAGAGTGGATAAAATATGGTAATGAACGGGATCTTGTGGTGTAATCTTTTCATCTAATGATAAATGATAAACACCGAGAACTGGATTCCGAATATATTTGGCGGGAAATAACACGGGGCTTTATTCAACATACGTTGAATATGAAAATTTATCTAACGACTCAAAACCGATGATAACTTGACATATCATTATAGAAAATGATAATATACATATGCATCATTTTCCAATTTTTTCGCCTCTGCATTCAGTATATATGATAAATTTACTAGGATAATCAAATTTAAAATAAAAACAATATTTTCCATAGGCCTTAATGCTAATTTCAGACGCTTAGATTTTATCTGTACTGTTCAAGAGACATAAGTTCTCGAAATGCGCATATGCAGAATTTAAATTCACAGTAACTTCAGTATTTAGTCATTCACTCATATTATACAGAAATATAATGTGAGGGAGAGGTATAAATGGTATAACCTAGCCTAACAAACCAATGAAAAGACACCAAAAACATGCGTCGGATTATTTACTTATTTGCATCAAGCGTTGATTTGGGTGACCAATGGGCGCACATAATTTTATTTGTTTACTTAGTTGCACAGTTTGCGTTAAATTGAAGATACATTTTGCAGAAATAACGTTCAACTACCGTTTAATTCGATCAAAATGAAATTGTTTTGAGGTAAAAAGGTTTTTGTACAGTAAATACATTGTTACGTTTTTGCTATTTAATCGAGATTAACTCCTAACCCACGTGTTGTTGTTCATCGTTAGACCACGAAGCATAATAACAAAAGCTGCATATGGTTTCCCTGTGTTTTAAGCTCAAATTATCTGTCAATATAACATAGAAGCTTAATAGAATTTTTTTTTTCCATCTTTTATTGCAAAACTATAGTATTGTATGGACGTATATATATCGCATGTATTAAAAAGATATTTTGAGAAAAGTCGCGACAAATTCCGTTGTGCGAACTTTCATTTATGCTGGGACTAGACATACAAACTGATCAGTGCCTTCACTCATAAAAAAATTACTAAGTAATTTCATATTACTTATTTCAAGTAATAGAAATACTTAAATTACTTACGCAATTACTGATTATTACTTACTAATTACTTAAAATTACTACTATTTCTTAATAATTACTTACTATTTCTAAGTAATTACATATTACTTATTGCAAGTAAAATAAATACTTGGAATTACTTGAGAATTACTTAAGGTTACTTAATATAACTTAATATTACTAAAGAATTACTAAGTAATGTCTTATTTACTTTTTTCAAGTAAAATGATTACTTAGAACAATAATTTATGGCTACTAACTACGATGCGTAACGTTTATCATATGTTCGTCCAAATAATGTGGCTGCTCGTGTTTGGATTCTGTTTGATGAGCAAGGGAAGTAAAGGGAAGAGCAATATATGGAAACCCAAGTATCATAATACACTGACATGTGCAACTGTTTATGGAAATAATTGAACAACTAAGGAACCCATTGCAGATGAGCAAGTTTTCGGCACCAGCTCGGTTAACATGCAGTATGATAGGTATGTATTAGTTTAAGGATTGATAGGTCTTTTACTGTAGTTTTTTACTTATAACTCAGAAAACATTTACTTAGTAATTTTGTAAATTACAAATTTCAAATAATTTGCTAATAAATTACTTATTAGTCATAGCACAACACTAAAACTGTATATTTATGATCAATTACTTGATAATCAATTATTACTTTAAAGAAAAATACAATTTGCACTATAGAATGTCTGTAAATACTAAATAATTGTCCGGATTTGTTTTGACTTTAGAATTTTTAATTATCTCCCTTGGATAATTAAAAAAAAATCGGAGAACAAAGGAAATTTGTATAATGTTAAAATATCAGATAAGTATCTTTAAATATTATATTTACAAATTATTTAGATCAGTGTTCTGAATATAATTGCAGTTTTGCATTTCAAGTATTTTTATATGTTGCAACTTGGATTAAATCGAGAAAATTCAAAGAATAAAATGAGAAAAGGGGAATGTTTGTTTACTATTACTATCAAAAACATTTACTGTTATGGTGTCCTCAAAACATGACAAGTTTAAGTATTTTTAAGCAGATGTATATTTGTTTATTTCTTAGAATACAAGATTAATTAAAATTCCAGATCAGAAATTAATAATAACATTGGTTTCCTGAATCACCATGTAACTGTAATAGTATACACATGATACACGTACATCTTGATTAAGTCATTAAAAAACAACTTCAAGATTTTATTTCATGTAAACAAGCCATGCGCATTTATTATTATACAGCGTGTCGGTTAGTTGATTTAATATTTATCAATTATGGACTTTTTACGAGGTCAATATGTTATATATGGACCTGTTAGGTTTATATTGACCGAGGACGTAGTCCGAGGTCAATATATCCCTAACAGGTCCATATATAACATATTGACAGAGTAAAAGGTCCATTATTGTTATATTACATATGTAGTTTTGGTTGTATCTCATTGCATTTTTGCTCTAGTAAGATTTTGTCAACAGGTCTGAATTTATTTCCAAGAAGAAGCTCTGGTTGAAGGCGAAAATGAAATCAATCTGCATACCGACAAGAGTGAGTTTGTTGCATGTGTGCAAAGGCTAATATATGCAAACACATCTGTTATATTCAAATAAAAGAAACCAGAAAACTTTTTTTGTTTTCCTATATATGTGCAGCGCTTAAAAACACCGTGGGACAACTTTTAATCTATTTGTATCGATTTCGGCTGTTTAATATCTCCGTGCTCTTAATATGTGTAAAGACCGTACTTTTTATTATTTCTATTATAAGATCTTTCGCGGTGAAAAAATAAGACTTGAAAGTCAAACTGGAAATAAATTTAGTTATATAGCGTCAACATAACTATAAATAGAAACATAGCGTCAATATATTTAAAAATAGAAACATGGCGTCAATATACGTATAAATAGAAACAAAGATGAAAATACGTTAAATATTTTTAAAATCACGTGACTGTTTCAGCCAATGAAATTGATAGGATACTTTGTCATATGTAATATATTACAAGATAACTAGACGTGCTAAATTGGGGTCAATTATACACATATCACAAATGATATTAGGTCTTATCAGCTAGTGTGTTACACATAACGAAAAGCACAATTAATTTTGTACCAATATACTATTTATACTTGTCGGATCACAGAAAGTGTTTTTTTTTACTATTTGGGTACACATAATCATATACTGTACGTAAACAAAAACATCAGCTTAACATACATATGCTTGATGTCATGAATGTGTAAATAAAGATAATTGAAATTAATGTTCCAATGAAAAGTTATGCATATTTATCACACTGGAATTCGATACTTTGTGGTAAATTCTGTTATTTCAGGTAAATCTTGCATTTGACTTCTAATTTTCTGGAGTTATAGCAGTGACATTAAACAACAGCAGATTGTTTTTATCTACTATATTCAATTCAAGGATCTTAGTGAAGTATCTGCACAAAATAAGATATAATTAACAAAAATGTGAGAAATAAGTAATTGCTATTACGTAAAAGAAGTTGAAGTAAGTAAAGGAAATATTGAAAAAAGTTAAAAGAACTACCAGGTACAAGTAATTGTAATACGGAAGCAAATGAATAAAATACTGGAATTAAGAAGCTGAAATACTTTGGGAAGAAGTAATGTAATATGAATACCAGAAACTGGAAATCATAGCATAGCACAGTAACCAAAGCAAATAAAGAGCGTACAGTATAGCCAGAGTCTTACAGTGACAAATTGTCACATAATTTCTTCAAAATGTGATATTCGACCGCCTGTGATGCTTCAGTTACCATGCTTCTTTTAGTATGGAATAATATCTTGGTTTATTCCGTTATTAGTGCATGATTTCAGAGAATATTCGTGGCAGAAGAAATTAACTGTTACAAAATCGCAGTTTGGTTCTGGATACATTTGTGTAGTTCTTCTTGTATCATATAGTCAGAAATGTTACTTAAACGTAAAGTGTTTGCTTCAAAACTCTGGATTGGTTTGAAAAAGCACATGAACTACTTGATCCAATAACTTAACTTGCTAATTCTTTTTGAAAATCTTATTACTGAACTACTTTCAAGGCTTGAAATTACCTGTTCTGCTATTTCATTTAAATTTGATGACTTACCTAGTTTTTTTCATTCAAAGTGATTACTGAAGATTACTACTTAGTTTACTTCCAAGGCTTTATAAACAATACCCGAATAAATACTGTCATAGTATTGCTACCCATAAAACAATATACATATTACTTATTGTGATATTACATGCATTTCCTTTTTTTATTTCTACCCTGGATCGATATTACTCATTGTGATTATTTACATTTACTCCTTTTGATTACTTATCTGGCTTTATATTACTTATTGCGATTACTTAACTGGCTTGGTATTACTTATTGTGATTACTTCGAATTACTTTTTTGATTACTTACTAGGCTTTATATTACTTATTACGATTACTTAAATTTACTGAACTGGCTTGATATTACTTATTGTAATTACTTAAAATTACTTCTTTCGACTACTTACTTGGCTTAAAAAATTACTCAGATTGATTGGAATAGAATTACTTACTCTGATTACTTTAAATTACTTGTTTTGCTTACTTGAATGAATTACTTAGCATTACTTAAGAATACTTGTAATTACTAAGAATTACTAATCCTTGTGACATACTTTTTTACTTAAAAATTACTTATTTTAAGTAAAAGAAATACTAGTTTTTAGTAATTGTAAGTAATTATTTTTTTTTGAGTGTTTGGATAAATTTTGCTCATTATTTAAGAATCTAATGAAAACAATGGGTCTCAAATTTCAAGTGAATTGGATAATTTCGTGGTGTACGATTGTTTAATCTTCTGACACACCATGTTAGTTCATCGTCAAGACCCCCCCCCCTCACCACCCTTAGTCAAAAAGTAACTGTGTGATTTAATTAATTACCAGTTGCACGCTGTTTATAATCTTTTTATTCTAATTCGCAAGGCTTAACCGAATAAAAAAATAAATATTAAAAAACTGAACACATGTTTAGGATAAGTAAGCCAATGTGTAGCAGCTTCATTCAATAACAAATGAAACGCAGCAGTCAGAGACTGCACATCCCCCCGCTCCCAGCAAAGTCGAAATGCACGAATTTTTGTGAACGCATGTATCATTGACAATCAGACCTTGACCGTTATCACGAGCTTACAGTGAATGTTGATGTATTTATTTGTGCTAACCTGGTAAATTAAGAAATATTTCCTTCAAGTTTGAATCACTGAAGCTATCTTAATACTATAAATCAATATACATGGAATATAAATGTACAAATATTAATAATTATTATTGAATGATTATATCTTCTACGAAATAAACTCTGCTTAGCTGAAACCATCAGTGAACCACAAACATAAAATTAATATGTATGTATGTATGTGGGGCCGACCCCCGGGGATGACCACTAAACTTGTTTTGTCATGCCCACTAAGAATATATATGGTTTAGGGGTGGGGATCTCAACTGTTTTTTAGATAAATTATAATTTTCAAAATGAGGGAGGGGGGGGTGGGGCCGACCCCTGGGGTGGCCATTGAATTTCTCTTGTCATGCCCATTAGGAATATATATGGTTTAGGGGTGGGGATCTCAACTGTTTTTGAGATAAATTATTATTTTCAAAATGAGGGGGGGTGGGGCCGACCCCCGGGGTGGCAATTGAATTTCTCTTGTCATGCCCATTAAGAATATATATGGTTTAGGGCTGGGGATCTCAACTGTTTTTGAGATAAATTATTATTTTCAAAATGAGGGGGGTGGGGCCGACCCCCGGGGTGGCCATTGAATTTCTCTTGTCATGCNTATATGGTTTAGGGGTGGGGATCTCAACTGTTTTTGAGATAACTTGTAATTTTCTAAATGAAGGGGGCGGGGCCGACCCCCGGGGGTGATCATGTAACTCGTCTTGTCATGCCCATTAAGAATATATATGGTTTAGGGATGGGGATATCAACTGTTTTTGAGATAACTTGTAATTTTCTAAATGAGGGGGTTGGGGCTGACCCCCGGGGGTGACCAAGTAACTCGTCTTTAAATGTGGAATATAAATATATATATGATTAAGGGGCGGGGATATGGACTGATCTTACCATATTTTGAGATTTTACCTGGACACAATATTACAATTTTTACACAAAGATATTTTTGTACCACACTTGTGACAAAACATAACTGAATGATAAATTAAGGAAATGGGTAGGGGCGGGAAATTAGCCTAGAGGCTATGCATGAACACGGACACATTGACACTACTACCCTCAATTACCTTATTCCTGAAGATCCAAAACCTGGTCGCTTCTACCTTCTACCTAAAATCCACAAAGAAAACAACCCCGGCAGACCTATTGTTTCAGCTAATAGTCACCCGACAGAAAGGATATCAGAGTTCGTTGATTTCCATCTCAGACCATTTGTGGAAGATCTCCCCTCACATATTCAAGATACTACTGACTACCTTAAAAAATGGAACAACTAAATCTTCCAGAGAATACCATATTAGTCTCCATGGATGTAACTTCACTTTACACCAACATTCCACATGTGGATGGCATTGCAGCATGCAAAGAAGTTT